>JANBXA010000097.1:26530000-26790000 GCA_030556225.1 Cricetiscus sungorus | reverse complement strand
ACTGGAAAGAGTTTTTCTCTTTTCTTTTCTGAAACTGGATCTCACTGTGTAGCCCTGGCTGGCCTGGAACTTACTATGTAGACCTCAAACTTACAAAGATCCACATGCCTCTGCCTCCCAAGTGCTGGGATTAAAGGTGTGTGCTGCCTCCTCTGATCAATGTTGCTGAGATGGTAGGGATTGAACTCAGGCCCTCACTCATTAGAGGCCAGCGCTCTACCACAGAGCCACAGTCCCAGACCTACAGGTTTTTCTTATAATAGAATGCCAACTAATAAGTGCAGAACGAATGATGAGTCAGAAGATCTGGCAGCCCTTATAGTAATAATTAACTCAGCTAAGAAGCATTGTGAACACTAAAACTAGTGAGGGGGGAGATGAAGAATGGTGGGGTATCACAGCGCTTCACAATAGTTATTGATTACCTAAGGGGAAGACAGGACTGCAATGGAGAAGCCTGGCGGTCGCCACCTCAAACTGCTAATCAAGGTTAACATTGTCAGTGTGGGACAAATTGAATTCACGCTCTCCTGCCAGGCCTCAGTGAGAAGAACACAGCATCATTTCTGTACCATTCCACCCAAAGATGCATAACCTGAATGTGATCTGAGAAAACTTCAGACAAACCTGAACGGAGGGATGCTCTGCAAGGTAAGTGGTCCAGGTGCTAGAGGAGACCAGATGTAAAAATGAGAGGAAGCATCACCACCTCCGGTGGGTTCTTCTGGCAGAAAAGACGTAGTTGAGGCAACTGACGAGATGTTGAATGACATGCACGAGGCAGGTGACATGACATTTTAAAGTCCAAGTCCTCACTTGGATGGTGTTATTGTGGGAGAATATTAACCTCCACTGTCTTCTTTCTGTTCAAAAGAGATTCGTTTATTTGTGTATGTGTCTGTGTAGCTGCTGGTGCATGTGCCAGAGGCCAGAAGAGGGTGTCAGGTGCCCACCTCCATCCCTCCCACGCCATCCCGTTCCTTTTGAGGCAGGGTCTCTCCCTGAACCTGGGACTTGCACCTTTTCAGCTAGGCTAGAAGCTAGCAAGCCTTGGTGAGCCTCCTATCTCTGCCCTCCTCAGAGTGGAGGTTGCAGACCTTTGTAAGGATACCTGGCTTGTTCCATGGGCGTTAGGCTGCCAGCGTCGGTCCTTATGATTACACTTCTGGCTGTTGAACCACCTCTCCAACCCTCTTTCTTAGGTTGTTGTTATGGGTTGTTGTTGTTTTATTTTTGGAGTGTGTGTGTGTATATACAGTTGCATGTAGCCCAGGCTGGCCTCTAACTCACAATTCTGCCTTGACCTACTGAGTGCTGGGATTAAAGGCATATGTTACTACACTTAGCTGAGAAGAGCCCCCCCTTTTAAAGACAGTGGTTGTTACGAGCACCTTTTTTCCCCACTGCCGGTCTGGTCCTGCCTCCACACCAGCCCCCAATAACATGCAGAGACTCTATATTTGATACAATTCTGTTGGCCAGTTACTAACATTGTTTACCAGCTAGCTCTGTCTTAATGATTAACCCATTTCTACTATTCTAAGTATTTCCATGTGGTCATCTTATCGGAGAGCAGTGGGCCTGCATCTGCTCTCTCCAGGCTCATCGGTAAGATGACCACGTGGAAATACTTAGAATAGTAGAAATGGGTTAATCATTAAGACAGAGCTAGCCAGTAAGGAATTAGTATCTGGCCAACAGAATTGTATCAAATACAGAGTCTCTGTGTGTTACTGGGGGCTGGCATGGCGGCGGGACCAGGCAGGCTGGCAGAAAACATACACGCTACAAGTGATCTCACTGGCCTTAATTTCATGACAATCCTCCTGCCTCAGCCTCCCAATTGCTTGGCTGAAAATGGCCTTATATATAGAAAATACATACTAATATGTTCTTCAGTAGCAAGACATTCTATCAATAGCTTCCTTTCAAAAAGCTCAAAGGAAGTTTGATTCCATTCAGTTAATTACTAATGCATGTGTAGGTGTGGGCCATGGGGTACGTGTGGGGGTCAGAGGGCAACTTTGCATAGTCAGTTCTCTCCTTCCGGTCTTTATTGGGTTCCGGGGATCAAACTCAGATCGTCTCCTTTAGCACTGAGCTATCTCCCCTGCTCGGGAAGTTTTAACACACACACGTGCACTCATGCACACACACTCACAGACATTACATTAGTAAATAAAAGTACAGGAGTGAATGCAGGAAACCAACAACTGAACAACTGTGGAAAATGACCCCTGGCTGGAATCATGCCTCACAGAGATCCCCCTGCCTCTACCTCCTGGGTGCTGGGATTAAGTCCTGTGCAGCCACCACTACCCAGGTAATGTGAAGCCTGTTAATTCACTCTTTTTTTTTCCCCCTCCAGTGAGAAGAGACCACCAGGGAAGGTACTCTCTGGAGGTGAAGGGCTACTCTAAGGAGGTTTAAGATTGAGGATCAATAAAGCTGATCTGGACTCCAAGTCTCTGAAACCACATTGCTATCATCAAGGTCGACTGTCCCCGAAGGTCCCTATTGGTTGATTGGTTCCCAGGGTTAGGTAGGATTGGGAGGTGTAGCACCTTTGGGAGGTGGGGCCTTATTGGGAGCCCTCAGGACTCTGGGGATGCACTGGAAAGGGATGGTGGAAGCCAGGCATAGTGGATCACACCCATAATTTCAACACTCAGGAGACTGAGGCCAGCTTAGGCTACATAATTAATGACTTCGAGGACAGACAGTTTGAGTCTAACTTGCATTACGTAATGAGTTCAAGAACTACACAGCAACATCCTGTTTAAAAAAAAAAAAAAAAAAAAGACTGGGGGTTTCAGTTTCTGTGTGTCTCTCTGTTGCCTGGCTTTGACATGCTCTCTGTCATTACCATCCAGCACCCTCACCAGTGGCCCAGAGCAATTGAACGCACCTGATCCTGAATCCACCAGAAACACAACTAAAAACTTTCATTTTCAGAGCTAATTGCCCTGGGTGTTTCATTATAATCACTGAAAGCTGACTAATGAGGACATTTTTAAGACAATGAGACAAATTTCAATTAGATATTACCAAGTAATCCTTGCTAATAGTCTTAGTGTGAAAATCCATGGCAATTATGTAAGAAAATGCATTTTCATATGCATAAGCATATTTCAATAAGTCTATAGGGGTGAGATGCCATGAAATATGTACAATTACTTCAGAAAAGTAGGAGGAAGAAAATCAAGTCCAGAAACCTTTAATAAGTATTGAATCTGGTTATATGTGTTGTCTTAGTTTGGGCTGCCATTATAACACACTACTATCTAGTTCCAGAACATTCTTTCTTCCAAAAGCAACCCCCAAACCCATTAATCACACACTCCCCACCCCCCTTTCCCCCAAGCTCTTTGCAGACAATGTGTGCTTTCCTCCTCTTTAGATATTCCACATAAATGATACCCTGTGGTGATATATTATTTATGATTTAGTAAAGATTGCCTGAAGGATCAGAACGCAAGCCAGCCACACCGTTAGCTATAGCAGCTGGGCAGTGAGGGGCCACACCTTTAATCCCAGGACTCAGGAGACAGAGGCAGATGGATGTCTGTGAGCTCAAGGCCACCCAGGGCTACATCAGAGTGAATCCGACTAAAAGACAAACAGAGCTCACGACTTTAATCCCAGCACTGGAGAGTATATAAGGAGCTCCGTGCAGTCTCAGAGAGCAGCCTAGGATTCTGAGGCTTGGTGGAGGGCAGCGCAGTCTGGACATGCAATCTGAGTTTTTGGTGGATCACCAAACGGTAGAAGTGAGAACTCTCTAGTGGCTGGCTGCTTTGCTTCTCTGATCTTCAGCTAGAACCCCATTGTCTGTCTCTGGGTTTATATTATTTGTATTCCAATAACTTACAATCAGTGGCCTTTTGTGTTGTCCTTCCTATACCAACCAGGCACATTCATGATGGAATATGTATCAGTATTTCAGTCTCTCTAGTAGCTAAATAATACCCTACTGTGGGTGTAGCACATTTGTTTGTTTCTAGTCGATGGGCCTTTGGTTTCTTTTCGTTCATGGGCTATTTTGAATAGCGCTGCTATGAACACGTGTGTGTGTGTGTGTGTGTGTGTGTGTGTGTGTGTGTGTGTGTAAACTTCCATCCTCAGTTCTGATGGGTGTGTAGTTAGGACCTGTATGCTAAGTTAGATGTAACTTCATGTTTAACTTGAGCAACTGTTAAATTATTCTCCGCAACACTCCCATCATTTTACACTTACAACCATACATAAGGATTCTTGTCTGTGTCCTCACCAACATTTGTCATTTTCCTTTTCAATAATTATTATTACAGTCACTCTAAGGGACTCAGAGGTCTGATCTCATCTGGGTCTTGATTTGTATTTCATGAGTGGCCAATGACGTTTAACAACTTCCCATGTACCACTGAACACTTGTCTGTCTTCTTGATAGAAACGTCTTCTCGGGTCCTTGCCATTTTCTTTATATTTTTATTTTTTAAATTTAAACCGTCTCACTGTGAAGTCCTGGCTGTTCTGGAACTCACTGTGTGAACCAGGCTGGCCTCGGACTCACAGGGATTGCCCGCCCGGCCTCCTGAGTGCTGGGATTAAAGGCCCGCCATGCCCAGCTGATCCATTCCCACTTGTAACCGGGTTGTTTTCTTTTGTGTGTGTGTGAGTTCTCATAAGAACTCCTTATATTCTTGGGTCTGGAGAGATGGTTCAGCAGTTAAGAGAACTTTGTGTTTGGTTCCCGAGCCCACACGGTCGGTAGCTGGAAACTCCCGTTCAGCGGGGTCTGAGCACCACAGGCACAAGCAATGGTGCACAATATGCATTTGGGCAAAACACTCTGGAACATAAAATACAATTTAAATAAAAAAGAATTATGTATATCCTCTATTTTAGAACCTTGTCATATATATGACTTGACTGGCAACTGTTCCCAAACTGTAAGATGCTTTCATTTTCTTCACAAGGTCTTTAACTTTCCCTTATTTATTCTTTATGTATTTCACATCATGCATCTCGACCCCCTTCATCTCCCCATCCCTTTGTATCTGCCCTCTACCCTTGCAACAGCCTCCCCCATAGAATAAAATTTAGGAAAGAAAAGTCAGTCTAGTCGTGGAAGCTGCAGTGTGACACAGTGACTAACCCCTTTATCCATACTCTTCACTTCCAAGTGTTCATCACAGAGAGCCATTGGTCCGGTTCCAGGCCTCTGGTTTCTGCCGCACTGTCAATGCTGGGCCCTCACTGGAACTCCTCTGGGATATCCTGTTGTTTTCCTATGTCATGGAGATCCTGTGGCTTTGGGTCTGCAGGACCTGCCCCTTCATGTGCTCCAGCAGCCCACAGATGGGGTGGATTTTGGGGTGCACCAACTCATAACCCTGGTTCCAAGCCTGAAGAGTTGCAGGGTTGGTCACCCCGACAGCTCTCCCCTGTCCTCATCACCAGGATGAACTCCCCTGCATTGTTCTGGCAAGTTCAGACCTTGCAGCAATGAGCAAGGGGCGGGGCCAGTTCCCCTGCTTCCTTGTCCTCAGGGTCAGATCTTCCACACTCCTCCTTCAGGGTCCTCCACTATGTTGACCAGAGGGGCCGCTCTCAGAGCCCTGCAGCTGATGACAAGGGCCAGCTCTCCTCCAGCCTCGGGTGTTGCTAGGTGAAGGTGGGGGAATGAGGGGATTGGGGGTGGGGATGGAGATGGAGAGCATCTCTCCCCTGCCAGTGCTGCCACTCTTCCTAGTGTCTTTTGAGTCACTATATTTTTTAATTTTGAGGAAGTTCAATTTCTCTACTTTACCCCTTTGGCATAATGTCTAAGGCACCATTGCCAAATCCAAGGTCATGAAGATTTTCTCTTGTGTTTCCTTTTGGAGTCTTATAATTTTGAATCTTAAGCTTGCATCTTTGAGTCATGTTAATTTTTTATCTCTATCTCAGTTGTCAGTGTGCTTTTTCTTTCATGGTCAGTTACCATATTTACTTATCTTTGGGTTTCTTTTCAAATCTGTACCAGCAGCTAAATATATCCCAAATACAGATTCAAAGGAAGAAAGGAAGGTTTTGAATCTAATTTTTCCCTTCCATTATGTCTTTAAATGCTATTTAAATCACTTTTCCTAATTTATTCTGGTCCAAGATGTAATTTAAAGCAATCAGGGTAGGGACCACATTGTTAGCTCTTGGGCAATTATATTTATGCAAAAATATTTTACGATTTTTAAATTTTAGATTGAAAAACTAACATACATATAAACAGAAGGATGTGTTGAGATAAATTTTGTGCCCTCTGAGTTAAGGGTAAATGTTATTCATCTGCACATGGATATTCAGTAGATATTCAGTTCTTTGTCAAAGAGACAATTCATTCTTTCCCTCACTGAGTAATCTTAGCATCTTAGCCTCAAATCAATTGATTGCATAGCTATGAGGATGTTTCTGGAGACTTGGGTCTATGCAGCTGGTCTGTATGTCTGTATTTGTGCACTGTAGTTCTTCTTCTTCTTCTTCTTCTTCTTCTTATTATTATTATTATTATTATCATCATCATCATCATCATCATCATCATCATCATCATCATCATCATCATAGCCTTGGCAGTCATGAAATCCGTCCTTGTGGTTCTTAAGATTGTCTTGGCTTTCCAGATGTCTTTGCTGTTCTGTAAAGAGTATTTCCAGTTCTGTAGAAAAGATCTTCATAAAGATTTAATTGAATCTGTAGATTTGTTTGGGAAGTATTTATAATATTGTATTCAAGCTCGTGGATATGTGATGTATATCCAATTATTGGCTCTTGATTTTTTTAAACAATATTTTATAGTTTGGGTATAAAAGTCATATTTCCTTGGTTAAATTTATTCTAACAATTATATTCTTTTTGACGCAATTGTAAACGGAATTATTTTCTTAGTGCTCAGCTCTGTTGTTTGTTTCTAATTGGTAGAAATACAATTAGCGTGTGCATATTGGCTTTGTATCCTACAATTACAGGATCTTGGTCACACAAACAGTGCTGGGTACGGGTTCCATGTTGTGGAGTAGGCCTGAAGTCAAATCAGATATTGGCTGGTTATTCCCTGTTTTGTGCCATCCTTGCACTAGAGTATCTTGCAGGCAGAACATCACTGTAGATCAAGGGGTGGTGGCTGGGTTGGTGTTTACATTTCTACTTTGGTAGTGTGCAGGGAGTACCTTCCTGTACCAAAGACAGCAGCATATAGGGGTGAAGGCTCTTTGTAGGCACCAGCTCAACTTCCCCATGTTCAATGAGTTGTGTAGGCTTTTGGTTTTTCCTGTGTTAAAGAATCTCTCTTTTATTCCTAAGTCTCTGAGTATTTTTTTTTCTATCATGCAAGGATGTTGGTTCTTTTCCAACTGTGATCACGTGAAGTTTTTCCTTCATTCTCTCATAATATATCATTTAGTTTCCATGTGTTGAGCAACCCCAAAATTATTGGGGCAAACCTCTTGTTGTTTTCCATGAGCTTCCAGAATCTACTCCCTAGTATTTTCTTGACAATTTCTACATCTGTATTTGCAAGGGATATTGGTGTGTAGTTTTCTTTCTTTTCAAAAATATGTTTATTTTTCTCTCATATTTTACATCCCAATTGGAGTTTCCCCTCCCTTCTCTCTTCCCAGTCCCTCCCTCTACATCCCCCCTCATCCATATCCAACCCTCCTCCCTTTCCCAGACATCAGAAAAGGGCAGGCTTCCCAGGGATATCAACCAAGCATGGCATAATAAGTTACAATAAGACTAGTCACATTGTTGTGCCTAAATTATGAACCCCAAAATCACCAAGAGATTCTATCTGATGCAAAAACAAAGAGTCTTTAATTAATTAAAGAGTTAACGGCATTAACTCCTGTCCTCCCTTCATTCGACACAGTAGGTGAAGCCAGAAGGACCCAGAGAGACCACGGGGCAGGGAATGTATTGGGGAAGAGCAAGGGGAGTCTCGGGTGTACTTCTAAGCTTCACAGCAAAGCAACAACCTTTGCTGTGTTGATTGGCCAGCTGCAGCTGCAGGTAGGTTGCTATGGCCTGTAGCCCCTCCCAGGGCAGTTGCTAAGCTCTGTACTCCACTCTTACTATAAAGCACATCCAGATGCTGCCAGATAACTTCTGATTGGTTCCATGCCACATGGAGGGCATCTGGCTTCCTAGTGACTAGAAGGTCAGGCACACGCTGCTGAGTCAGGAGCCTCTGTCTTGCTGGGTCTTTTCTGCCAAAGCAGGGAGCTGGATGAGGGTCTTCAATATATGCTCATGTCAAGGCTGCATGAGGCAACCCAGCAGGAGGAAAAGGGTCTCTCAAAGCAAGCAAAATAGTCAGAGACATCCCCTCTCCCACTGTTAGGAGTCCCACAAGAACACCAAGTTACTCAAACATTACGTGTATGCAGAGGATCTAGGTCAGACCTGTACAGGCTCCTTGCTCGTCAGTTCAGTCCCTGTTAATCCCTATGACCCAGGTCAGTTGATTCTGTGGGCTGGGTTCTTGTGGTGTCCTTTGCTCCTCTGGCTGCTACAATTCTTCCTCCCCTTCTTCCTCAGTATTAGCTGAACTCTACCCAAAGTTTGGCTGTGGGTCTTGGCATCTGCTCCCATCAATTACTGGATGAAGCTTCTCTGCTGACAATTGGACTAGGCACCATCTATGAGTACATCAGAATATCGTTAGGTAGGAATCATTTCATTGAGTGCCCCCCTCCAGGTTGTGTTTGTTTCTATCCTAGGTCTTCCGGCTGTCCTGCCTCAGTCTTCTTTTCTTGTACTGTGACTGTCTGACTTGGTAGCAAGGTAATACTTTATAGGTTTGCAAGTGTTCTTGTCCAGCTTTGATAGAATTCGCTAGTGAAATAATCTGCTCCTGGGCTGAACATTACTGAACATTTTCTGATGACTGGTTCAATTTCTTTACTTGCTATGAGTTTGTCCAGATTTTTATTTCTTATGAATTCAGTGTTGATAGTTTGTGTGTTTCTAGGAATGTGTCTCTTAGAGTATGTTATCTAATTGTTCCCATAAAATTATTCAAGTATTGCCTGCCGGTAGTGATGTTCCTATTTCCACATTGATCTCAGTGGTTTGGATTTTTCTGTTCTTCTGTTTTTAGGTTTTTTCCCCTCTGAGTTTAGCTAGAAGTTTGTGAAAGTTTGTTAATATTTTCAAACAACCTCTGGTTTCATTGCTTCTCTTTATTGTTTTTCTATCTTCTGTTTTGCTTACTTTTGCTCTAGATTTTTAAAAATTCATCAATTATTGTGTGAGTGCGTGCGTGCATGTGTGTACCTGAGTGTATATACATGAACAATGTGTGCAGGAGCCCATGAAATTCAGAAGGGGGTGTTGGATTTCCCTGGAACTACAGTTACAGACAGTTGTGAGCTACCATGTATGTGCGTGTGGCTGGTCCTGCCAGCTAACCCAGGTTTGTTCCTGGGAAGGGGAGTGCAAATTGAGGAAAGAAACAGACATAAAACAAGAGATAGAGTTGGGCAGGCATCCAGTGAATACTGAATCTCCCATGTTTATTGTTAAAAGTTTTTTTTATACCCTCATCAAAAGAGGGGAAGAATATAAAACTTCCTTTCCAATGGTACAAGAAACAAGCAGAGGAATTACTCCTTCAGTACCTGAAACACCAAGAACTATATCCTGAGCTAAGTATTCTGCTGTTTAAGCAGGATATGCAGTGTCCACACCTTAGGCCAAATATCCTGTTGCATTCACATCTTAGGCCAGACATCTTTGTTGAAAGAGCACAAGCAGGTAAAAACTCTCTAACCTTAAGTCAAAACGGAATGGAGTCAGTTCTGTGGGCCCCCACACATGTGGTCCTGGGAACTGAACCCAGGTTCTCTGGAAGAGCAATACACTGAGTCACCTCTCCAACGTCCCCCCACTTTTTTTTTTTCTCTAATTTTAATGTACCCTTCCTCCTCCACCTCCTTATCTCCCTTTTCCCCTCTCCCCTCCTCCTGTTTTCCAGTCTGGAGTGTTGAACCAGGCCCTGTGTCTGTAACAAGCACATAGCACTGAGTTATACCCTCAGTCTCTTCCTGGCCTTTTGTATTTTTTATTTGGAGATGAGGTCTCGTCGGGTTATGAAGGCTAGGTTTGAACTAGCTCTGTATCCCAGGTGGGCCTTGAACTTATGCTCCCTTGCCTCAGACCCCCAAATAGCTGGGGTTACCCTCAGATCCAGCAGAAGCTTTACTTTGTTTGGGAATGCAGCTGTCGGCCACTGCAAATACCACTCTGAATGCTTGTAGAGTCTTGTCATGCCACCCTTGGGCTCTCACTCATCTCAAGGTTCTTAAATGTTTTCACTTCCATGGGGACCTTTGACACCGTGATGGCTGACCCTGGTTGTGAACTGACTGATTTTGGAATCAACTAAAACCAGAAGTTTTAGTTTATAGGTTTTCCTTCCTTCCTTCCTTCTTTCTTTCCTTCCTTCCTTTCTTGATTGGCTCATTTGAGGTGGGAAGGCTCACCCTGAATCTGGGCCACACTTTCTGGAGGCAGCCCACACAAAAAGACTCCGAGAAGGAAGCTTTTGCTTGCCTTCCTGCCCCTAAGTTCCTTCAGTGTACACTGAAGACCTGTAGCTCTCTAGGAACCTTCCAGGACTCCAGCACCAGACTGGGAGCTGAGACAACCAATCTTGGAGACTGAACAACTCTTAGATTCTTGACCTTTCCATGGGGAGGCCATTGAACTACTCAGACCACAGCTTGGTAGCCATACTAATAATCCCCCTTTCAAGATATGTATGTGTGTGTGTGTGTACATTCAATATATGTATATTGTCATCCTACCAGTTTTGTTCCTTTAGAGAACACTGACAAATGAAGACTTCACTGGTGACTTGAGAATATGTTTCTTAAAGATGTATTTATCATTATTATCACTATCATCATCATCATTAGTGTGTGTATGTGTTTATGCAGAATGATGGGGAGGGGTGCATGCCACCGCATACATCTGGAGGTCAGAGGACAACTGTGTAGAGTGTATCCTTCCTCTCTTTTCAGCTCTCTGTGGTTGATAGGCCTGGTGCTGGCGATTTGGGGGTGTCCACCAGAGAAGACCACTTGGGTGCATTTTAAGTGAACAGGAAGTCTGTATTAGCCAGTGATTGCACTGGGTGTTCAGGATCCCTGAGCTCTGAGACTTTTTCAGAGTGAGCCTTTCAGTACGAAAATCACATCCTGGGTTGACATACTTCAGTTAACAAGAACAGTTAGCCAGAAACAGAACTATAGAAGCCAAAATGCAAGGTTAGTACATTTAGAGACTTTGCCAGAACTATGGACTTTGATGGATTAGGTCTTTGCTTTTGCTTTGGCTGGTGGTGCTATGTAGTGAGTTTTATGACATGAATGGTACTCCATCATGAGTCGGTCCTGCTAAGATTTAGGGGCCTGTTAAGGTCTGGTGGGCTGTTACATAACCTTTGGCTCAGTCTATCCACCGACTATAATTTCAATGATCATAATTTCATTTCTAGAGATCCATTTTGCACTCCTGTTATGTTTTATTTTGGTTTGCTTTGGTTTTTCAAGACAGAGTTTCTCTCTGTAGTCCTGACTGTCCTGGAACTTGCTCTGTAGACCAGGCTGGCCTGGAACTCACAGAGATCTGCCTCCCATGTGCTGGGATTAAAGGAGTGAGCCACCACTTGCAGAAAGGATTCTTTAGTCATTGAATGAATTGCAACTCCTTTGGGGGGGGATCCCATATCAGATATTTATTATGATTCACAACAGTAGCAAACTTACAGTTATGGTTTATGGTTGGGGTGTCTACAACATGAGGCCCTGCATCACAGGGTGGCAGCATCAGGAAGGCTGAAGAGCACTGGTCTAGGTCTAGACCCTCCTTGCTTTCTGTGTGACCCTGTTTAGAGTCTATCTGTCCATGCAGCATGGAGTTGTGCCTGCTTTCCTTCCTGCTGCCAAAGACCGCACTCTCTACTACTTGGAACTTTTCACTCTATTGTTTTGCTCCTTCTGAAATCCTGCTATTTGTATTAGATATTCATTGGTGCTCGCAAGGATTGGGCTGCCTTTAGCGATTGCTTTTAAATTATGAATGAGAAAAGGCTTGTCAGCCATCAGGGTTTAATGTGAGAGTGTTTAAGTGAGATCTTCCCACCCTGAAGAGCAGGAGCAGGACTGAGGGGGGGACTCACTGCAGAGTGAACTGTCAGAGCTGGGCTTGTAGGACAGAATGAGAACACAGGGACAGCCCCGCCCCCCCATGCTGTTCTGCTGAGGCCTCTCTCACTTCCTGACCCAGAGCTCTGTTGATACTAGCATCTAGTTCCTTCTTGAGCTCACTTGACTTTCAAGAGCTGTAGGCAAAAATGTATTGGCTTTTGTTTGGTTTTGTTTATTTCATGTTGTTGTTTTGCTTTGGTTTTTTCGGTGGTGGTATTTTGTTATTTGTTTGTTTGTTGGTTGTTGAGACAGGTCTTGTCGGTAGCACAGGCTGGCACCAAACTCTGGTTCCTTGTACTGAATGCTGGGTTTACAGGCGTGCAACTCCATGCCTGGCTGTACCTGACTTCCCGAGTCAGGCCAACCAGCATATGAAAAGATGGGGGAAGTCTACCCACATATTAGAGGAAGCAGTCTTCCATATGGATGAGGTTCCACACCCCGCCATTCACTTTCCCTTCTGAGTGTCTGTTTCCACTGAGGTGGGATTGACAGATCTCTCTGTTCTCACACTGTGTCCTTCAGTTTAGACTTGGCCAGAAGGAAAGGTAATGTTTGATTTCTCTGTTACCTCTCACTCCAGGCTGATTTTTCAATTTGCTCAGAGCCTGGGAAGACAGTGGAGTGCCATTTATTAGATTTTTTTCAATTTTCCTTTGAAGATGTCTGGAATTCCAACATCCTCACACTGAGTGCTGGACCAAACTTCACAAGGGAAGAGATCGGCACAACGGCCCCTCCTGGATGCTTTTTCAAAAGAAGGCACTGAAGCTAGGTGGTGGTGGTGGTGCCTGCCTTTAATCCCTGCCAAGAGGCAGAGGCAGGCAGATCTCTGTAAGTTCGAGGCCAGCATAGTCTAGGATAGCCAGGGCTATATAAAGAAACTGTCTCGAACAACAAACAAAGAAAGTGGAGGAGGAGGCTTTGCTAAGAATCAGGCATCACGGGTATGCGTCAAGATTATGTTCACACAGTCACTTATTTATGAGTCCCGTGAGTGGAAAACCGGAGGATTCCCACCTGCTATCTCGGGGATTTTATTATTGGCGAAGGTACCTTGTGCAAGCACGTTTGGGTGCACTGATGGGTGTCCTGAGGCATGTATAACTCTCTCCTGGGTTGAATCCATTTTAACCGTTCCTTCCTGTGGAGCCCTTCCCTTCTGAACTCTTGCCACCTCTGTTTCTCTGTCAGTGATACAACTGCTTTTATTCCCACGGTGGCTCCCAGGAACAAGAGGCCCTAACCCCGCTGTCCTAGCAACTGTGCAGATAGTTCCTAGGCTTGGAATTATCCATAAACCCAGAGAGGCGACTGGGTGGGAGGTTGCAAGTAAGGAGGCTTGGGTTTGTGGGGGATCTTCCAGGCCTCTATGTAAGTCACGGCAAACCCTGCAAGGTTTTCTCATCCTCGCTCCCGAGGTATGTTCTGCAGCACGGGGCCTCCTAGTGCTCAAAGCTACTGTTGGGTCTCACTCCGTTAGAAGGACACATTGTCAGAGCCTTAGGAATTATCGTAGGGTCATTTCTCCCAGGAGGCGCCCACAGTGTGGCCAGCAGCGCTTTTGCCAAGCTGCAGACAGCTGAGGGAGAGCACACTCCGCCCTAGCGCCAGCACAAGATGGTTGGCTTCAGGGGTCTCAGCCCCAGAACAAATCGTGAATACAAATAGACACTGGGGACAGCTAAGAGGACCCACTCCCATTTCTTCACTGGAACCCAACTTCCAGATGAACCCGGGAAACGGCGAAAGCGTGAGAGGAGACTGGGGGCCTAACATGAAAAAGGATGCGGGGTGAGTTGTGAAGGCTAAGCAGAGCACTCTTGGGGGAGCCTCAAGGTGTCTGGGGTCGGTGCGACACCCACAGCGTTCATGGTAACCACGAGGGGGCGCACGAGCTCAGTGTCTGCGGTGCTCTGGGCATGGGAGGACCAGAGATGATGGGCTCCCATCCCAACTGGTCCCCAGCAAACAATAGCCTTTGGAGAAAGAGATTTTTTTGTTGTTGTTTTTTTAAACCTCTGACGCATAGCAATTAACTTAGCATGTTCTCATTGATCCAACGAATGACCTATGTAGCCACTTGTATAGAGAAAATGGAGATATAACTGTCACAGCCCACCAAATAATCTTCCCCAACAATCATTAAAGAAAGCCTGTGGGACAGGCCAGTGCACACTACAAGGCATTTGACTGTCCAACCAGAAAGAAGGGATTGAGGGGTCATGATAGTGGCGAGGACAGTGATCAGCTGGCCCACTGGCCCTGAATTATAGCTTAGGATGGGACAGGCCAGGAATGTTCTGCTTTGTACGGGATTTTGGAGTGTTCTGGAACACACGGGTAGAGGGTCTCTTTTCCAGGAGGGTTCCTTAACCCTCTCCTCCCTACACAGAGCTGAGTTAGTGTCAACCCTCGCAGCAAACAGCTTGTTCTTCAGACTCACGTTCAAATCCCTGTTAAACCAGGCGGTGGTAGCATCGGACTTTAATCCCAGCATTTGGGAGGCAGAGGTAGGCAAATTTCTGTAAGTTCGAGGCCAGCCTGGTCTGCAGAGTGAGTTCCAGGACAGGTTCCAAAGCTACAGAGAAACCCTGTCTCGAACCACCCCTCCCCGGCCCCCACCGCCAAAATCTCTGTTAACCAACTGGGTGATTTGGGCTAAATTGCATAACCCTTCGAGTCTCCTCTTCTTTCCAGTTACCCTGAAAGAGGAGGTAAAGCACCCGCCCCAGAAGAGCATTAAACAACGCTCTGAACAACGACCAGGACCCTGCTTTATCACCAAGCCCGAGTCTTCAAGGAGCGGGAGCGAGGCCTTGACCCATCCAGAGCCAATCCCAGTGCCCAGTGCCCAGCCTCTGCACATGCTCATTGAGGCAGCTGTAAGACTGACAGCATGCTCTATGACAGAACCTTCCCACCTTCTGCCACACTGGTCTCTGACAGGTTCTGTTCTGTTGAGGTCCTTGAAGTGACCTCTTTATACTCCCCACCCCAGTCACATGGCCTGCTGTCCCTCTCTGAGAGAGCAATAAATGAGCCATCCCACCAGCTCCCAGATGACTATTATATGAGGTCATGACTTCTCAAATGTTGAAGACAGCTACTGGCGGGCTCTTGTTTGGATAAGGAGGTGGGCATAGCACAGTGATGGGTTTACATTGCCTCTTGGGGAGCTGTACGTGATTTCAGCCCCAAACTTGAGCCATCAATGGATATCGTGCAGAACTCTACTGTTGCAGGTGGCCCCCTCTGCATACTTTTGACTGTTCAGCAAATACTGATCGCTCAACTAGTATGTTTCAACTAGTATGTTCGTGGTACATGCTAAACGCCATGGATGAGAAAATTCCTGGCTTGTTGCCTTTCTCTTTGCCCTATATGTCTTATGCAACTTTGCTACTTCCGTGATCTGCTCAAATAACTCCCCTCCCGCCCCTACAATCCTCCTTCCCTTGCCTTGCCGTTAGTACTGCCTGCCATATGGATGTGTTTATTGAACACACTTCCCCAGAAAGACATACTCATCATGTGCGGTGTGTATGTGTGTGTGTGTATGTGTGTGAAGGTGAATATTCACCAGGCAAACCATTTAAACTCCCCACTAAAAATAGAGAGAAGAGAGATTTTTCATGCTAAGCAAGAGAACTAACATCTATCATCAGGACAAGTCCTTACAGACGACATTCAAGTTGATGGCTCAGTGCTCAAGAGTACGGGATGTTCTTTTAGAGGACTCTGGGATCAGTTTCCAGCACCCACATGGCAGCTCATAACTATCTGTAACTCCAGTCTCAGGGCATCTGGTACTATCTCCTGACCTCTGCTGGCACCAGGCACACGCATGGGCATAATTTTTAAAATTTTATCAAACAGACAAATACTTTAAAACAAGTATGTTTAAGGCACTCAAATTGATATCTGAAGGAATAACTTCTATAAAGTTCAGAAATAGGATGTTCAAATAGAAATAAATTGCTAAGAGATGCCTTAGCAATGCAAAAAGCATTTAAAAACGTGATCTAAAAATCAAAAAGTTATTGTTGGGTTTAAAGATAGTAGAAAAATTACACAAGACCATAGCACATAAAAATCAATTTTAAAAAGGACTAATTAAGACAAATGAGTGTTTAAAAGATGTTTCAACATATAAAAAAAAAACAGCCTTAAAACAGAGAAATAATATTTAGAAGACAAAGCTGAGAATTTCCCAGACTGAAAAATTCTTTATGACGTGTGTATTGTAGGTAACATGCAAAGTAAATAAAAGTAAGTCAATCCCTGCTAAAGCCACAGGACATATAAGACACCTAGACGACTGGGGGAAACCATCCAGAGAAAAGATAAGCAACATTTAGAGGACATGTCTTAGACTGTCAGCCTACTTCCTGAAGCCGCTATACCTGCCAGAGGACAATGGAAGAGTAACTTTGAAATGCCTGCATTTTACATGCCGCTAAATTACCATTCAGGAACAAGGACAAAATAAAGATATTTTAAGACAAGCAGAGACTGAGAGAATTTGCCTCCCACAGATGTCATTACAAAGAGAAGGTAATTCACCAAGAAGAGAAATGGACCTGGGAGGAAGACGTGGGATGCAACACACAGCATCGAGCACAGGCACAAACAAAGGGTTAGGGGATTTACTAACTTCCAACTTGGGAAAGGTTTTGTGACTGAAGAAAGTAAAATAAAAGCTCAAGAGGGACAGTGAAAACATAGGTGGCGTTTGTTTGGTGGTTACAATAAACTAATGTTCACAAGGCAATGGAAATATTAACGTTTTGGCAGTGCCAAGATAGCTTGTAGCTAAACATGTGTGGTAAAATGTAAGAGTTGGAGCTGGGGAGATGGCTTGGCGGGTAAAGCAACTGTCACACAAGTGTGGGGACTCAAGTTTAGACCCTAGAACACACAAAGCTGGATGTAGGAGTGCATGCAAGGACAATTGCATACAACACCCACAAACAAACAAATGGAAGGACTATGGTTAAAAGAGAAAACTTTAGATCTTTATGCCCCAATCCAGTGGAAGAAATGTGGGAAACTTTTTGATCAATCCAACAGAAAGCAAGAAAGGAGAGAAAAACGAAGCCAAGAATGGTCCAGGGATGCAAGTAACTATGTAAGGTGGAAATGAGATAAAGGTATTGGTTATCAATGCTAACTGATCAGATTTATTTGATTATGTTTTTCACCCAGAACTATACTATTTCCAAGTACACTAATAGAAAGCCATAAAGTAAGATGAAAATCAATGACAGGGAAAAAGACGTGTCATAAAATACTAGCCAAATGAAGTTGATAGAGCAAAATTAATGAGTCCATTCCAGTTAGTACCTGTAACAGGTATAAGGGGGGCAAAAATAATGAAAGGAACGATGCACAAAAATTTAGACTTCAGGTCTTACAATACAGCCTTGGTGTGTATAAAACAAAACTGGAATTACAAGAAGGAATTGATGGAACCATGATCATATCAGGAGATTTAAATGCAGCTTTGTTGAAACTGATTGTAATATGAAATAGATAATTTTGTTTTTGCCAGTTCTTAGCTCGTAAGTCCTTCCCAATGCCAGAAAGGTCTGACCCCTGCTGGATAGAGGCCAAGCAGCCTCTGAGCCCACAGGTAGGCATGTCTGTGAGTAGGGTCCCTGTGAAAACACTGCAGGGCTGGAGTCAGGAACTTCTGAATGGCTGCCTGTGTGGCGGTACCCAGAGGGGTGTACCCGAAGGGAGCACCTGGGGGGTACCCAGAGGGAGCACCTGCAAGTACTCCTGGAGAGGGTGTGGAAGCTCCAAGTCCTCCCCCATAGCGTGTCTTCGCCTGTGGTTTTTATAATATCTGTTTTGGTTGATCTTTTCTGAGTCTCATGCAAATTAGTGCAACTCAAGACAGACATTGGGAGAAACCTGATTTTAAAGTCAGCTTGGCAGATCTAAGAACTCCATATCCAATCTGACAGCAGGATGCCCCCTACCTGCCCACAGCATCCTCAGAGGGTCAATGGACAGCCAGGGCTAGATGCTTCTGTGGTGGAAGTAAAGGTGGGGTCAACTGGACCAGTAGATAGAAAGCCGATTAGGAAGCTGTTGTGGCTTCCTGAGACAGCCCACCATTTAGTAGCAGCCCATCCAACCCTGAAAGAAGTCTGGACTAAGAGAAGAGACTGGAGGTGTAAAGATTGTAGCCAAGAGCAAGAGATGTAAGCCAAAATGTACATCACAGATGCTAAAACTGCTCAGCTAAAACTTCATCCACCCTAAGTTCCCAAGAAGAAGGAGCAGCTATTAACATGAGTGTGGTGGGGCATGCCTGGATCCCAGCACTTGGGATGGGAGGTGAATGAGGTAGGATAAGGAGTTCAAAGTCATCCCTGGTTGTACAGTGAGCTTGAGGCTAGCCTGGGCTATAATGAAACTCTGTCTCAAAGACAAAAACAAGAAAAAGGAAAGAAAAGCCAGCTATTTACATTGGGGTATACCAAACAGCCCATTTACACCCACACCCACCCATCCACCCATTCACCCCACCCAACACCCCTCTCCACCTCCCTTGCATAACTCAGCCACCAAACACCTTTGAAGCTTCCAGTCTGAGCCATAAGCAGACAACCAAAGATTATAAACATCTGAAGAAAGCCTCTACACACACACACACACACACACACACACACACACACACACACACACACACACACAAGCAATAAAGCCTTAAGAAACATAAAAAATAATAAAATAAAAATCAAGCTACTCTATATGCCCCTAAAGGCAGAAGAGAAGTGATACACCCACGAATTGAGTCGCAACCATTTTGGGGAGGGGCTGACCCACCCTAGGTGAATGTTGTACCTCTGGGCTACAGCACAGCAGAGCATCCATGAGCGGAGAGGAGGGTGCACTTTTCTCACCAACATGTGGAGCAGGTCCAGCGCTGTGTACCCTCTGGAGTTTGGTGCCATGGGAACCACAGGGGAAAACACTGGGAAAGCAGTGAGGAGCTCCACAGGCTGCGAGAGTTCTCGAAGCTCCGCTTTGAGAGACACTGACGCTGTGCAGCTGCTGAGGCTCAACCCTCTGATTCAGGGGCTTCCGGGAGTCTGTTAGAGTCCTTGGGAGAAGCTGAGGAAAATGACAGAGGCCTTCAACCTCCAGCCGTCTCTGCCCTACCCCTCGGTCTACAAATTCCCAGGGCCCATACATTTCAATGTTTAAAGAATATATTACAGTCCACTCATTTGTGTATGAATGCATACACATGTGGGTGAATACATGCCACAGAGAGTGTGAGAGCCAAGGGGGTGTATGCATGCCATAGAGTATGTGTGGAAGTCAAGGGACAATTTTCAGGAGCCAGTTCCCTCCCTCTACTATGTGGGTCCCCGGGGGGTCTAACTCAGGTCTTTAGTCTTGACCACAAGTACCTCTTGCTCTATGAGTCATCTCACCAGCCCATATGTTTTAACTTTAAGGAAGTTTGTTTTGTGGACAGGGCTGAGGTTTTTTTTTTTTTGGGGGGGTGGTATCAGGACTTTCCACCACGAATCTCATCTACCCCATCCCAGGGCCCAGAGCTAAAAGAGATCAGTGATTACAAAGAGCTGGCCTTGAGCATGGCTACAGAGCAGCCAGAACACAGAATCCCCACAGACATTCCAAAAGAAAAATAACATGCTGGGCTGCAGATCCTATCAGAAGCATAAACATCAGAACAGACGGAGCAAAATTTTTCTAATTAGCCTCATAAACATAGACCAATAAAAAAGATATTAGGAATAAGAAGCAAAAACATGAAAACAAAAAGACCCAAGAAGCTGAGCAGCGCTGGGTGTGAAAATGTCTTGGTTGGAAATAAAACATTAGGTATGGAAAATGAGGTCATTAAAACGAACAAAACAGACCTGGGGTGTAGGTCAGTGGTAGGCCATTTGCCTGGCACATACCAGGTATTGATTTGGAAGCCCCGCACTACAGAAAAATGATAATTACAAGCTAAGGGGTGAACTGGAGGGTCAGATGAGGAAATTCTTAAGGAAAAAGGAAAAGACAAAAAATGGGGACCCCCTAAGAGAGATGGGAGCTCTGAGACCTAGCCCAGTCCCGGGGAGAAGGGAATTGGGAATTGGAACTCACTTTGCAGACCAGGCTGGCCTGGACTCACAGAGATCCACATGCCTCTGCCTCCCCAGTGCTGGGATTAAGGTGTATGTCACCCATGCCCAGCTCTAGAACTTTGTAAAAATGTATCATGCCTGTGATAAATGAAGACTGATATCAAGCCTTGCTTGATTTTAGAAAATTCTTAGCTGTTGCCTCCTCAGTTCTTTGCTTTTCTCTCTTCTGAAACTATTACTAAACACAAACCAAAGTATCTCACACCTAGTTTCTATGTCCTAAATACTTCTACCGTCCAGTTCACTAATTCTCTCTAAACCTGCAGTGTGTGTGTGTGTGTGTGATGTGTGTGTGTCTGTGTGTGCCTGTGTGTCTGTGTGTCTGTGTGTCTGTGTGTTTGAATGGGGCCTTGCATTAGCCCAGTCTGGCCGTGAACCTTCCTGCCTCTGATTTCCAAGGGCTAGAGTTACAAACATGCAATACCATACCTGGAAAACAGATCTCTTTAATTAGGATTTATCTGGTACTTACCCACTCCTTTCTCATTTTAACATTCCATTTTTACAGTTATATAATGCATATAAGTTTAATTTTTCATTTATGTGTATTTGTGTGTGGACATGTCTGTGGGACATGAGTGCCCACAGAGACCATAAGAGGCTGTCAGATCCCTTGGAGTTAAAGGGAGATGTGAGTCTCCTATTGTGGGTTCTGGGACTTGAACTCAGGACCTCTGGAAGAGCAGCGTCTGTCACTCTTCCTGACCACTTCTGCAAGTCTTTCAATACCATCCCAGCTCTATGTCCAATCCTTTCTTTCTTTGTATGTTTCCCGCATGGTTATTGTATGCTTAAATCTGTTGACTCTGCTATCTGATTTCCTTGAGGCATGGTCTCTGTTGTTGGTTATTTCTCCTGGCTCTCTCTCCCTCGGTGAGTTGTTTCCTTGTGTTTTTGGTGACTGATGATTGTGAGTTCACACTGATAGATGTCCATCTGTGGGAATATCTGACTGTAATAAGGAAGACTTTGTTCAGAAAAGATCCCATTACCACCCCCTATTTTTTTTCAGGGTACCAAGTCTTGCGCTTACCTGAATGTCTGATTAGTGTACCTGCCCACTGTAGGGGGTCTCTTAGATGCTAGCTCAAAGTTCAATCTTAAAAAAAAAAAAGATTTATTTTTATGAGGTGTGCATACACATATATTGTCTGTGTGTCTGTGTGTCTGTGTGTGGGTATGTATATTTGAGTGCAGGTGTCCTCAGAGGCCAGAGGTGTTGAATCCTCTTGGAGCCGGACCTACAGCCTTTTGTGAGCTATGTAACATGGACGCTGGAAACTAAATTTGGGTCTTCTGCAAGAACAACAGAGCTCTTAACCACTGCACCGTCTCTCTAGCCCCGCAAAGTTCATCTTGTTGCATTTGTGTGTCAGAACATTTGTACACAGGGCACTTACATCCCAACAGCGTGGTTATGCCTTCTACGGTGTCAGCACACTCAGTCCCTTAGAGATTTCATTTACTTGCTGCAATCACAGCTGTGTAAGAGGAACCATGTTTCCCGCAGGTTAGACAAGAACATGACAAGACTTGTCAGTGTAGCTTGGCCGCTACTTGCCAAAGTGGAAGGACCAAGAATTCTTGGCTGAGGAAATATCCCCCGTAAGAAAATTTTGCAAAATTTCTGAGAGACGTTAACAAAGAAAACCAATGTACACAGCTGGTAATTACCAATTAGAAAACACAATGGAGCCTGGCAGTGATGGTACAGGCCTTTAATCCCCGCACTTAGGAAGCAGAAGCAGGTGGACCTCTGTGAGTTCGATGCCATCCTGGACTACAAAGAAAGTTTCAGGACAGCCAGGGCTACACAGAGAAACCCTGTCTCAAAAGGAAGGAAGGAAGGAAGGAAGGAAGGAAGGAAGGGAGGGAGGGAGGGAGGGAGGGAGGGAGGGAGGAAGGAAGGAAGGCAGGAAGGAAGGAAGGAAGGAAAAAAGAAAGGAATAAACAAACAACAGAAAATATTCACCATGGCAAAGAATGTTAAGGTACTTAGGACTAAATCTAACAAAATACCTTTTTATGGAGAAAAATCAGAAGACACTGAAGAACACAGAAGGATAAGTGGGAAATTTTGATTTGTTTTGTTTTGTTTTGGGTAGGGGGGTTGTTTTGTTTGTTTGTTTGTTCGTTTGTTTCAAGACAGGGTTTCTCTAAGTAGCTTTGGAGCCTGCCCTGGAACTCACTCTTGTGGACCAGGCTGATCTCGAATTCACAGAGACCCACCTGCCTCTGTCTCCCCACTGCCTGCCAAGTTGGGTGTTTTGAATGTTCATGAGTTATATTCCTGGGTCGGAAGATACTGCAGTAACGATGTCAGCTCATCTCAAGTTAATTTATAAACTTAAACCAATACAAATAAAAATGCTCCAAGTTCTGCAAAGGCAGAGCTTGCCCAGCTTGTCCTAGCACTAATGCTGGAAGAGCAAGAAGGCCTTGACACAGCAGAGGGGCTTTGGAGGCAGAATGTGGCTCCCCCTGCCTGGGATAGAGATGAATTAGAAAGCTGTGCCCAGATGCTGTGCTATTAGCAAAGGGACAGAAAAGTAGCTCGTGGATTAAAATAGGCTTCTGCCCAGAAAATAAACCCACTCGGTTTGGAAACTTGATGTATGAGAGAGGCCAAATTACATTAATAGGGGAAAGAAAGGCTGCTTAATAAATGATGCTGAGGCAAACTGTTGCTTCTATGGGGCAATAAATCTCCATGGACACCACATCAAAGTCTGCATGGAATAAATATGAAAAGCAAAACTTTCAAAAATCTTTGTGGCCTCAAGTTGGAAGGAGAAGAATTTTTTTGAAGCTGAACACAAAATTTCCCAGTTCTAAAAAAAAAAAAAAAAAAAAAAACAAAAAAACAAAAAACAAAACAAAAAAAAAAAAACAAAGTTGGTCTCATTTAAATCATGAACTTTGCAGTGGGGCTTACTGGTCAAGGTATATAGCATTTGCAAAGTCCCCAGTTCATCCCAAGGCACTGAAAACAAGTAGAACGTGGTTGCAACAAAAGACACCATCCAGTTTTAAGCATTGGCTTATTTATTCATTTATCATTGTGTGGGCGGGTGCACTTGCTGCAGCATGGGTGTGGTGGTCAGGGGACAGCTTGTAGGAGCTGGTTCTCACCTTCTACCATGTGGATCCTGGGGCTTCGCCTCAGGTCTTCAAGCGTGGCAGCAAGTGCATGTTCCCTGGCTGAGCCATCTCCCTGGCCCTAAAGACACTATAAATACAGCAAAAGACAAGACACAGACTAGGGAGGGAGAAATAGCAGCACTAATAACTGTGAGTTGGCATCTAAACTATACTGAAAAGTTTTAGCAATCAAAAATTTTAAATGACACAGTTAGGTGGGGGGAAAAATGATGCAAATGGGCTTTGGCAGAAGGAAAACCCAAGTGGCCAGCAGCCATCTGAAAAACTGCTTGACTTCAATAGTAATCAAGAAATCACACATTACATACTCACTAAAATACCATTGCTGGATATTAGGCATTTAATATTAATAAATGTTTGCACTTTTAGAAGCAAAAGCTTATGTAACTATTCTAAAGAGCAATTTGACAAAATCTAGCAGAGCCATGAGCCTGACACCCAGCTATTCTTCTCACTGCCGCAGTCCCTGGAGAAGTTGTCATATGCATAAAGAGACCCCGTGCGGGAATGCTCAACATCACCCCAGCACCGTTGGCAATAATGAGCTACCAGAATCACAGCAGAATGGATAAAT
Organism: Cricetiscus sungorus; assembly: GCA_030556225.1. Classification (NCBI taxonomy): domain Eukaryota; kingdom Metazoa; phylum Chordata; class Mammalia; order Rodentia; family Cricetidae; genus Cricetiscus; species Cricetiscus sungorus. The sequence goes on along the minus strand of JANBXA010000097.1, from coordinate 26,765,857 downwards.
CACGATAGAGCACGTTGAAAGAATACAGTGAAGCCTTCAGAGTAAATGAACAATGGCCCCATATATCAATGCAGATGTCTAACTCCACAGCGCCTGAAGAACGTATTCTGTGCGGTGCCACTTATAAAAAGTTTCAAACCATGCAAATGGCTCTTTGTATTGTTTATGGCTGTGATTACTATATGTATAAAACATGGATGGGAAGTAAACACAACAGAACGTTAAAAATTGATAATGTCGATAAAGTGGGCACACGGGGTGTTTTATTGTATTACTTTTCTTACTCGACCCAAGCTTTGAAGTATTTCATTTAAAGAAACCACCCTATAGCTCTATGGAAAAAGGAATAAAAGGAAGCAATACCTATGGGTGGCTCTTGCAGCAGAGTATAGGCGTGGGGAGATGAGGGAGAGGGCAGAGAGATGGTATGAAAATGCCTGTTTTCTTACTATGGCAGAGTAGTCAAGGCACAGTAACGTTGCAAGAAAAAAGGTCTGTTTAGAACACAGCTTTGGGCACTGTCAGACTACACAGCAAGAGGCAGGCCCTGGAAAAGGCTGAAGGCCCTTGGAGGTATCTCTATGGGGTTCGGGTGCCCTAGAACTGGAGTTGCGACAGTCATGAGTTGCCATGTGGGTGCTGGGAACTGAACCCAAGTCCCGTGGAAGAGCAGTCAGTGCTCTTAACCACTGAGCCATCTCTCCAGCCCCAGTTTAGCTTAATTTTTACAACACTTGGCTCTTGCAGAAAGTCAGAGACACCACAGTTCTTAATGGCTTCCAGGGGCTACAGCTTACACACCCTAAAGTCATGCCAGTGTGCCCCACCGCTATACAACCGCACGGGATTAACTTCTAAACATGATGTAGCTGTGCAGGAAGTGCTCAAACGGCTGCAGGGAAAGGACGGCTTAACACTGAGCCCTGTAATTATGACTTTCTTGTTACTTTATTTTGGTTTTATCTTATACAACTCTGTAAATGGGGAAGCTAAGTGAAAAGTTTGAACGTATGACCACTTCAAATACTCTGATGGGGGAGAACATGGAAATCAACGTGGCGGCTTTGTTGGTCTTTTAGTGACAGCTACACTGCTGGTGAGCACAGCGGTGAAAGTCATATCCCACCAAGGAGGATGAACATGTGTACCGCAGTACATCCGTGGGCTGGCATACATGATCCCTAAGATCTTTTTTGATGCCCGGATGACAGGAGTAGCCAGGAAGTCAGGAGTAGCACTGACAACACAGGAGCAAAACCAAGAAACGGTCTTCTTTTAAAATGCAGGGAAAAGTTAAAGCAAACGCAGTACCCAGAGGTTCAGAACAATGACAGTCCCACTGCCTTCTCCAGCCCTTGTGCCCGGATCCCAAGACCTGGCCTCTCGTCTCACTTGGCAGTCATGAGTAATGAATGAGAACATTACAGATCGGCAAGAAAGAATCATGGGTAAAGAACAAACGAGGTCCTGAGCAGTATGCGGTGGCGAACGCCTTTACAGGTGTTACAGGTGGATCTCTGTGGGTTTGAGGCCAATCAGGTTTACAAAGCGAGTTCCTTGACAGCAAGCTCTGTTACCCAGAGAAACCCTGTCTTAAAAAAAAAAAAACCACATACACACACACACAAACACACATACCACAGAGTGAGGTCCTCATAGAAGCGTGCAGCATTGTGTGGATTTGTAAAGTTATGAATTAGTCATACATTTTCTGCAGACACATAAAATTCCTTAATTTTTTTTTTTTTTTTTTTTTGAGATAGGGTTTCATGTAGCTAAGACTGGGCTTGAACTCCTAGTCCTACTGCCTCAGTCTTCCGAGTGCTGGGGTTATAGGTGTACTGTACTGCACTCAACTAAAATGTAACTTTCAGTGACTTGGGAGGTGATCACTTAAATTTTTTCTACAAGTTTATTCTTTGACAATTTCACATATGTATCTAATGTACTGTGGACATATTTACCCTCATTATCCTATCTTATGCCCTCCCAGTCCTTCCTCACCCCTCTGCCCAGGAAGCTCATTCCTACTTCCATCTTTTTTTAAAAGGATCTAAATGAGTTTAATTAGGGATGTTTGCATGAGACCCTGGGTGTGGGGTTGTTTCCTGGAGCGTAGGCAGCTGGCCTGTGACTGCACCTCCAGAAGGGCCATCAGCTGCCAATAGCTCCTCCAAGAGGCGTGGGGCCCCAAGAGCCCCTCCCATGTCCACACTAATATTAACCAGCCTGGACATATGTAAAAGATTTTATTTCCACAACATTCTGCCTGCATGTCTGCCTGCAGGCCAGAAGAGGGCACCAGATCTTATTACAGATGGCCACGAGCCACCATGTGGTTGCTGAGAATTGAACTCAGGACCCCTGGAAGCACAGCCAGTGTTCTTAACCTCTGAGCCATCTCTCCAGCCCCTAAGATGGTCGTTTTTAATGGCCATAAAATTCACAATGGCATTTCTCAGGTGGTGGGAAGAGATTGGGCAGGGGGAGGAAGTCTGGTGGGATGGAATGGAGGCAGTGTTACTAGGTAATTTGGAGTTCTCTTTTGGGTCCTTAGTCTTGTTAATAAGGGAACTTACAAACCAATTCTGAAAGAAACTCAAGGACAATTTTATTAGCGTTTAAGGGGAAAACAACAGGTCAGGCAAATTGCAACTTTCGGTAGCTGCTGGAGGAAGAGGGGATGGGGAGAAAACCAGGCCTTTCCAATGAGGTACGGAGGAGGAGAAACGGAGAAAGCCCGGAGTGTCAGAAACAGCATGCCCAGGCTTTGGTCCCGAGCATCTGAAAGAAAGAGAGATAGCAAGCAGGGAAAGGATTTTGAGGTACCGCTCAGAAAGTGGGCAGGTTTAACAATACCCCTGGAAGCTCCATAGGGGACCACACTGCAGGGGGCGGGGCCTCTTTCTCACTAAGGGAATAATTGTTCCTCCTAATCCAGCCTATCAGCAGGTGAGTCAGATTTTCGGGGGTGTGGGGTGGCAGTCCTGGCCAGATGACTAACTCTTAATGTATTTTTTTGGTTTGTTTTACATTTTTTAGCTTTCAATTTTTTTTTTTTTTCAAAAAGAAGTTATGTGCATGGGTGTTTTGTCTGCGTATGTCTTGGTGCCCTTGGAGGCCTGAAGAGGGCATTAGACCCCCTGGAACTGCAGTCACAGAGTTACATCCCTGTGTAGGTGCTGGGAATCGAACCCAGGTCCTGTAGAAGAGCAGCCAGTCCTCTTAACTGTTGAGCCGTCTCTCTAGTCCCCCTTTTATGTCTGTTTGTGTATGATGTGTGTGGAGGTGGGTGCACATGGACCACAGTGTGAGTCTGCCTCCTGGGCCCTTCAATCAAACGCAGGTTGTCAGGTTTGGCTGAAAGTGCCTTTACCCACTGAGCCATCCTTCTGGTTCAAGATCTTTTAAAAAACACTGTTTTATGTATGCATATTTTTGGCGGAGGTCAGAGGACATCCTGTGGGAGTCTGCTCTCTTTCCACCATGCAGGCTCCAGGATGGGTTCCAGTAATCAATTGACACAAACCTTTACCTGCTGAGACATCGCAGTCCTTTTTTACACGTGGGAGGGGGTTTGTTTTTGTTTTTGTTTGTTTTTTTCAGACAGGGTTTCTCTGTGTAACAGCTCTAGCCGTCCTGGGACTCTGTGGACCAGGCTGGCCTAGAACTCAGAGAGATCCGCCTGCCTCTGCCTCCTGAGAGCTGGGATTAAAGGTGTGTGCCACCACCGCCCAGCTTGCTATAGACTCTTAAAGGAGGACAATAATATGTGGGATTTCTATCTTTGGGACAGATCAGAGTGCCATGAGGTGGACTCCGTTATTTTGATAAGAAAGAGGTGGTTTTCTATTAATAAGCCTCAGAATAAACCCTGAAATTTCCACGTTTTCATGTGTTAATTATTTTGTTTGTTTGTTTTACAAAGTCTTGCTATGTGTCCCTGGCTGTCCTGGATCTCACTATGTGATGTAGACCAGGCTGGCCTCAAACTCAAGGAGATCCCCCTGCCTCTGCCTCCCAAGTGCATGGGTTGACGGTGTGCACCACCACCAGTAATTACATTTTAAGGGGGCAATTGTGATGCCCCCCTTTGTGGAGATACCAGTGAACTGGGAGGTGTGGCCCAAAGCTGATCACAAGGGAAGGGTCCTTCCTCGATAGCTTCCCAGGCTGATACTCCCTTGTTACCTAACAGTCTTGTTTGTTCCTTCTTTCTGCCTAACTGCTGCGGGAGGGCCACTCCATACGCTTTTCCTGTATAAACATAAAATATAAAGTAGAAAACCCAAAATGCCAATATGTCATCCAGAAGTGATTTCTTGGGTATAAAAATTTAGATAACGTCACCGTTATATCCCTGTGCTTTCTGTGGCAAGGGTTTAAGTTAAACCCTTCTTTACAGCTTGCCATTCAGTGAGACTATGAAGATCGAGTCAAGCATGCACCGCCTAACTGGAGGACTCACGGAGACGCAGTAAATATTTACTGATCTTAGGAAAGTAAATGAGGTGAAGACCTGGCCACACCGCTTTGGAAAATCTCGCTGTGAAGATAGATGCCAGTCTCTTGCTGTGCTGGGCAGGGGTCCTGTGGAGGTGGCTGTGGGATGGAGATGGAACCTGTCATCTGGCAGGGTAGAGGTGGGGCTCAACCCCTACCAAGAAGCCAAGCTTTTGAGTAGGACCTTCATGGGTTGTAAATCTCAGATATAACACCCACGGTACTCAAGCCTCCATTTTCTCATCTGTATGATGGGGATAATGTTCACCTGGCAGAGGTGTTGGTAACCACAGATCCAGAACTGCTTTCATTTAGCCCTCCAGGCACCTGCCTCCTCCTCCGTCACCACAGTTAAAATTCAAGCTTACACCTCTATTCCTGGGATGTGGGGAGTATAGGAATATGAGAGGTGAGCAGGGGCAGTGCTGAAAGGGGAAAGAGGGGTTGTTCAAATGATGGCTCTGGCTGAATGAGAAGTTGAAGGGATTAGCCAATGCCTGGGTTCTGGTGTTGGCACTACGTCAGCATTGTGAGTGCCCTCTGCCCAGAAACGCCAGAAACGCCACAGCACCCAGTGGATGCTGGGGTTTCCGATAACCCTCCTTTATGGCTGCCATACTGGGACTACCTCTGAGCGTTTTCCAGAGTCCCATGTCTACTCAGAAACTGCCCCCACAGGAGCCCCTTTCCCCTCCTCATTTATCTCATAATAACACTTGATGGCTCATTAACTCCAGAACATAAATCAACCTAAGACTAGTCCCTCTCTGGGGAAGCTGAGGCCTCCGACCCATCCCGAAGAGCAACAGGAAGATGTGCTGGAGAGAGAAGCAAGGCGGGGTCTAGTGTAGCAGGAGAGTCTGCCTGCTTATAGCAGAGGCACCTGCTTTCCTCCCAACATGGGATACTTGAGGCACTGATAGCAAATGGCTGAGTTAAACAAAGTTAAACGTGCTTATTGCAGGGATTATTGGACCTTCCAATTATATGCACTGTGCAAATCTTCACAGAGAGAGTTTCGAAAAATAATGAGAACTGTGGACAGATTCCTAAACTTGCTGGACCATGGGGCTCTTGTTCTAGGAACACAGCAGCAAATCTCCTCTGAAATGGGAGTCTAAGGAGTGTCATTTCTGCAACGGGATTCTGGGGAACAGGCTATGTAACTGGATCCTCTCTCTCTCTCTCTCTCTCTCTCTCTCTCTCTCTCTCTCTCTCTCTCTCTCTCCCTCTCTCTCTTCTCTCTCTCTCTCTCTCTCTCTCTCTCTCTCTCTCTCTCTCTCTCTCTCTCTCTCTCTCTCTCTCTCTCTCTCTGTGTGTGTGTGTGTGTGTAAGGCCAGATGTGAGTATCTGGTGTCTTTCTCTATTGCTTTGTACTTTATTTATATCAAACACAGGGTCTCCCACTGAACCTGGAGCTAGCTGTTTCAGCTTGGTTGCTGACCATTGAGCCCCCCTCCCTAACCTTCCTCCTGTCTCCACAGCCTCCCTACCTCCCAGTGCTACAGCTGTAGGTATGTGCCATGACTCTTAGTTCTTGAGTGGCTTCTGGAGAGCTGGACCAGGTTCAGCAAGGACAGCAAATGTACCTGCTCAGACATCTCCCTTGGAGTCCAGCATCTTTCATGATTATTCAACTTTTGTTTGTTTTATGGGCCTTGGAGTTGAACCTGCAACCTTGCACATGCTAGGCAAACACTCTGCCACAGTGCTGCTGTCCATTCCAGATTGATCTATCTTTATGTGGATGAAAGAGAACGTCATTTAAAGAACCCAAAGAGGGCGTCCTGGTTTAGGGGGAAACAGGCCAAGGCAAGCGTGCGTGAGTGTCTGTGTATGGTGTGGTATGGTATGTGTGTGTACATAAACACATATGTGGAGGTCAGAGGACATTTTTTTTAGGAGTTGGTTCTCTCCTTCCAGCATATGGGTCTTGGGGATCAAATTCAGATCATCAGGCTTGGTGGTGAGTGCCTTTCCCTGCTAGACCACCTCGATGGCTCCAAGGTTTGTAAATTAAACCTTTTGATATTATTGTGGATTCACGTTCATTTGTAAGAGATGTTACATAGAGGATCCCTGTACCCTTTATCTACTCCCCTCATGGTAAAACAGCAGTTACAATATGGCAACCAGGCAATGGTGTTGAGTGTGGATGAAGTGTGGTCATCCAGCCTTCTACTCCAGCTGCCATGCCTAACCAGCCATGATGGATGGATCCCACAGTAATGGTAAGACAAGTAAACACCTCCCCCTTGAGTTGTTTCTCTCAGGGTATTTTATCACAGCAACAGAGAATAACAAATGTACACAAGTTCATGTATACACCATGATCGAGACACACAACACTCTACCACAAGGACCTCTCCTCTCCTCCAGCCCCTGACAGGGCTTTGTGAGCCAAAGACGATGAGGGGAAAGAGAAAATGTAAACAGAAGCAAGTTCCAGGGAGGCTGGCTGCCCACAGGAAGGACTACATAGGACAGTGGGGGCTATGGGGCCAGTTTTAGGAAGCTTTGTTGTGCAATAAATGAGTTACGTCATATCTGAAGATTGGTTAGTGCATCATTTGAAGCCGGATCTGGAGTGGGTGGGAGACGGAGTGTGGAATATTCATTTACACTGTGTGATATGTCAGTTGTGATTGGTTTAATAAAGAAGTTGGCTGGCCAGTAGCTGGGCAGGAAGAGATTGGGAGGGAGAGCCAAACTGAGAATGCTGGGAGAAAGAAGGGCAGAGTCAGGGGTTGCAAGCAGATGCAGAGAGAAGCAAGATGGGTATACTATGCTGAGAAAAGATGCCAAGCCCGGTGGCAAGGCATAGATAAGAAATATGGGTTAATTTAAATGTAAGTGTTAGCCAGTAACACGCCTGAGCTATTGGCTGAGCATTTAGAATTAGTATTAAGCCTCTGTGGGGTTACTTGGGGGTGGCTTGTGGAACAGAAACTTTACCTACAGTGGAGGGCCAAGGTGCAGAAACTAGAGGCGATTCCTTGTCAGTCTCTAGTGAAATGTCACTGGCTCTACCACTGACTACAGAAATATTCTGTTCACTGATGCAAGCAAAAAGAGTAGCCAGAAATGATTTGTCTGAAGCCACAATCCTTGGAAATAACAGGCTTTGAGGAAAAATACCCAGATGTGGAGACTTCATGCTGACGGGTCAAGTCTGAATCTTTCTAGATGCCAATAGAAGTCAACATGGAGTGTCCAGTCAGGTTTCTTACTGGATACCTGTTCCTTTCCAGCTACCCCCTCTCAGAGAATGACACCACCACAGTCACCCCCACTTCCCATGGGTCTCAGCCCCACACCTTGTACAATCAGCACTGCCTGGAACCCCATGGCTTCCGCTGAGCCAAGCACAAACCTCCATCACCTTTCAACAAATTTCTTTCAAAACCTCTTACCCAGCTTTCAGATTCCCTTGCGTGATACCCGTGATACCTGAGGGCTGTGAACCAGGACTCCTCACGGGGTCCTGCCCAGCATGCCCTGGGGCCAAACCTGGGCTGCTGCCTGGCTTTGTCAGTCACAGAAGTGAGGGGGAAAATAACTTTCTATTATTAAATGATGGAGGTAAGTCAGAAGAATAATGCTTTGTGACAGAAAATACTAAGGAATTTGGATTTGGATTGTGCAGAAGTGGGATTTGATCAGATGCAGTGACAGGCATCACTTATGTACTGACTGTGTCTGCTTCCACAGATAAGATGAGTTGTTGCAGTAGGGACAGGCTTGCAAAGCCTGGGACTCTTCCTGCTGGGCTTTCAAAGCTGACTCATGTCCCTTGTCTCCTCCAACGGCCTCCTCTCCTCCCAGAGTTCCAGAGTCTTCCCTACTCCCAACCAAAGGTCCAGCTGACTCTCACTAGTCATTTCCATACTCCTGTCCCTGGCATTAGGTTCCCCCACCTTCCCACCCGGCTTATGGGAACTAAGTCCTTTCCTTCCTGCATGGCTGTTTTCCAGTCCACAATGTTCTGCTCTCTGTATAGTGGGCACCTTTGATCCAGGTATAACAGTGAATCTTCATTGTCAACTTGACTGAATTTAGGATCACCTAAGAGACTGGTGAGGATCAACTGAAGAAGGAACACTTAACCCACGTGTGTGTGTGTGTGTGTGTGTGTGTGTGTGTGTGTGTGTGTGTGTGTGTGACCACGTAGCCTGCCTCCTCTACCCTGCTTCCCTGCCCTGCAGGATGTGTTCTGATAAGCCCTATCAGGGCAGAGCATATATTAAATGATCAATGAATGCTTGTGAGTGAATGAGTCATTTTCTTGGATCGAGAGCTGTTTGTCCATTTGGTTAGTAGGGTGACTTCTGCCTCCTAGTTCAGCACGCACCCTGTCGTTTCTTTCTCAGTGTCTTTTTCTCTACTTGGACTCGTCACTGTTATCAATCACTGTGAGTTTTTCTCTCCAAAGATGCTGTCTGCCTTGAGATTGTTTTTCAGGGAACCGTGAAGACAACTGGCACTTAACCAGTTTAGGAAAGGCATACTTCCCTTTCTCAGCAGGTGAAGGGGCTCCTTCTTCAAGGATCCACAATACCAATCTATCAAAAAGATTAGCCATGTCAGCGTCCAAGTTTAGTGACTGGTACAAATATGAAAACTCTCCATCAACTTTTCACTCTAAGAAACAGGAAGCACCTTCAGCTAATAAACACAGCGGGTTGCAGTACCGTAAGCAGTAAGGCTGAGGGAGAAACACGCAAGAGGTACGTGACTGGACTGATGGACTGGATGATGCTGGGAAAATAAAGTCCCCAAGTACCAATGCCTGAAACAACACAGGTTTGTCCTGCCAGGGTTGTCATCGTGGTGGCCTCTCAGGGATCCAAGATGGCAGAACGGTGGTCATCTTTTTATTTGTTTGTTTTTGTTTCCTTCGAGACAGGGTTTCTCCGTGCAGCTTTGGAGCCTATCCTGGAACTCCCTTTGTAGACCAGACTGGCCTCAAACTCAATGATACCCACCTGTCTCTGCCTCCTGGGTGCTGGGATTAAAGGTGTGCACCACCAACACCTGGTCAGAGATCCCACATCAGCTGTTAGGTGCTGTAGGGAAGAACAGGGAAGGCTTCTGCTTAGCATCCAGGTTCATCGCATGAGCTCAGTCCCACATCACAGGAATGGGGGTGCGATCTTGTCCTGAGCCTGAAAGACGTTGTGAGTACTGAGAGACGTTGTGGGTAGTGGATGGAAAGTAAAGACACCCCATGAGTGGGCAGTGAGGGAAGCCTGTTCTCTTTAGAGACTGTGGAAGGAAAGGAAAACACACGAAGATGAGAACAGAGAGAAACCCTGGTAGACCTGTAAAGGCATGCCAGCAAGACTAACAGCTCTAGCTTTGTTCACTTGAGCTGCAGAGTCCCAAGTGCCATCTATCGTCACGGTCTTTGAAAAGATTACTACTATGCTTTATTCATAGTTCCTCAACCACTCTTTACCCTTAAAACATCAATAGCACCCTTGTGAACAGTTAAGTTACAGCAACCCTCCTCAGGTAAAATTATTCTCCAGGCTCCTGCCTCAGTGAGCAAAGGCATACACCCCTGGGGGACGTGCAGAGCCAAGGCAGAATTTGGGAACACAGTTCCTCAAGGCATGCATGCCATGGATTCCAAGCATTAAGAACTATGGATAAAGAAAAGAATTTGGGTGTCTTCTCCTGCTGCCCTATGATGTGTTTCCAGACATAGCCAGACTTCCTGATGGCCACTTCCGTTTTCCTTCGGAATGGTGTGTCACCATATCTGTGATGACAGGAACGGTCTCTGTGTACACCACCCAGCACAGGAACCAGGGGCCACATGTAAGTTCCAGGCTCTAGAAATGTGGCTAATACTGTAATGGTGGAAAGTGTGTGCGTGCGTGCGTGCGGCGTGTGTGTGTGTGTGTGTGTGTGTGTGTGTGTGTGTGTGTGTGTGTGTGTGCTCCTAAGGGTCAAATCCAGGTCCTCATAAATTCTGGGCAAGTGCTCTGCCTCTGAATTGCATCCTCTACCCTTTAGTTTAACTTTAAATGATTTAAACTTAAGTAATCACATGTAATATGTAGCTATCACAGCGGCAAGTTCAGTTTTGGAGTTAAAAAAAAGGAAAACCGTACTTTTGTCTGTATTTAACTATCTTTGTCACAGAAAGAGATCTTTCCTTTACCCATGTAGACAGACAAAACACTGGTTATGGTGTGTGAACTCCATACCCCCTTTGAACTCACACTGCCTTGCTCAGAGTCTCCTAGCCAGAGAAGGTGTTGATCCTTGTTTAACATGGCCTCTGGTTGGATGAAGAGGTAAATCACCACCCATAGGTTATCGTTTACCCCCACAGAATGCCACCATTCGGAAAAATCGTCTCCATATGAGCTGCTTCCTGAAGACGTACATTTGTTTGTTTGTTGGTTTGTCCTGACGATGGAACCCAGGTCTCTATGAATTTAAGTAAGTGCTTTACGACTGAACTGCATTCCCAGACAGTCAGCATTGAGAAGAGGCAAATATAACAAAGACATTTGGCTGAGAGGACTGGGTTCCTGGTGGCCATCCTGTCTGAGTCAGGTCTCACCATCCAGACCGGCAACAAGCCATCCAGTGAGTGGCTTTTGCCATTTAGGGGTACTGAGAGTCTTTTCTGCATTCCAGAAGAGATTCAAAGCTAAAAACGTAACACAGTGGTACAGTTCTTGTTATGCACAAGGCCTCACAACCCACACACGCAAAGAAATAAAAAGACGGTGGAGGAGATAGGTAAGTTGGTAAACTGTTTGTAATGAACATGAGGACCTGCCTTTGATCCCCAAGTCCGAATTACAACAAAACAAATGAACGAAACCGGCACAGAGGCACATGCTTGGAATCCCAGCACCGGGCAGGTGCACATAAAGACTCTTAGGGCTTGCTGGTCAAGCCATCCTTTTTTCCTAGGCAGGTTTCAGGCTGGGTGACAAACACTGTCTCAGAAAAAAGAGGGGTGGGGGATGGGTCCTGAGAGAAACCACGTTTAAACACACACACACACACACACACACACACACACACACACACACACACACGGAGAGAGTCACACTGGCACAAGAAATTAAAATAAAACCATCCTAATTCAGGGTGTCTCACCACTGGCCCTATGGCTTTTAGGACCACATATTCTCCCATGTGGAGACTGCACATGGCAGGCCTGTAGCGGTACCCTTGACGTCTACCCACTAGAACCAGAAACAAACCCCAGCCACCCACCTCTAGTCAGGATAACCCCAAATGCCCCTCGATATTGCTGAACATCCCGGCAGTGGGAGTAGGAAGGGAGAATCTCCGTTCCCCTGAGAATCAGTCTGGTAACTGAATCTCAAGTCCACCTCCTCTGGCCTCCTCAAGAGGAAAAGACAAGAGCAGCAGTTTATTCCTAGCAACGGCACAGTTCTCCCTCCTTCTCTCTTCCATCCTAAATAAAGATGGCTTTTTTAGTCACTTTCTTAGACTCTGATTCACAGATATTGATGGAGGCATCTAAAGATGAGACTGGGACCATTTGGTTGGGAGCAACTGTGTTGCCTTAACTTACCTAGTTATAGAGATGCTGTTGAGGTGGGGGGGGGCAGACGCAGCTGAGCAACCTGCAACCCTGCAAGTTTCCAGGCCAAGGAAGTGTCCACAGTAGGAGCCTCAGGTGCTCAGCACCAAGCTGAGCCAGCCTGTTTCCCCGTAAGCTGACTCAGACCTTTGTAAGCCAGCAAACTGACCACTTACATGATGAGGTGAGAGGGCCCTTCCACACAGGGGGCTTTGTCTCTTCCCATCCATCCCCCTGAGCACCCCACCTTTTCCAGAATCTTTTTATTTGGTCTCTGCTGGGGACACAGCAAACTTAAAAATAATGTAATTCCTCATCTGTTTCCTCAAACACACACTTCTGCCAGTATTTTCCAAACAGTCATCCAGTTTCTTTTACATTTACTTTATCTTATTGATGCATGTGTACCTGTGTCGGGGTATGTGCGGGTGACCAGAAGCGACAGATCCCCAGGAGCTGGAGTTGCAGGTGGTTGGGAACCGGCTGCCATGGGCACTGAAGGCCAAACCAAGGTCCCCTGCAAGAACAGTGCATGTTCTTAACCACCCATCTCTTCAGTCTTCTACCTAGTTTCTTGAATCAGAAACCAGAGTGACATCCTTGAACGAACACGCCCTCCCTTCACTATCACACCTCACTAAACACTCAAGTCTCAAGTTCTGTCTATTTGAGTCTACCTGCCTCTCCCCTCCTGTTCTTTCCCCTTCCCTCCCCTCTCCTGCGCACTTAGCAGCCTCTCAGCTACTTGGACCATCTCCAGGCCTTCTCTGCTCCCTGCCACCTTCTGCTCTGCCATCAAACTAATAGCATAAACCTGTAGATATGTTTCATTTCCACTTAAACCGTCAGTAACCACTCATTGCCTTAGGATGGAGTCTAAATGTCTTATCAAATCTGTAAGACACACCTGCTCCACACCCATGTCTCATCATTTCACCATTGCTTCAGTCCCAGGGCCTTTCAGCTCTTCAAAAACATGCCCAGTGTGGATTCTGAGCCTTTGCTCGTGCTGGGCCCTGTACACGCCCATCCTCCACCTCCTGCCTGCACTAGTCCATTTTGGCATCACTTCCTAGGAGCGTCCAAGAAATCCTCAGGAAGTCCAACCAGGTGGAATTCTCACAACACTTTGAGATCCCACTGTTTGGCTAGGTTCCCCCAGTGCAGTCCATAAAACACAGACTTTTGTGCCGGCCACAAGGTGTGATCTGATAAATCCGGAGTGCGTATGCCTCAAAAGAGATACTGCCAACAAGACGTGGATCTGAATTCATGCATATTTGTCCCCCATGGCCATGGCTGACATCAGAGGCAAACTGACGGCCCCTGCTACTGCCTCCATCACACTTGAAATGATTGAATCCATTTAAATTTTTCTCCGGTCCATGAGTATAGAGTTTTTCTTGTTCATAGTTCATTCTCAATGCCTGGCCACTGTACTCTTGCACATAGTAGGTCATTAATTACATTTTACTGAATTAAATAGAATTGAATAGGGTAGTGCTTGGGTGAGCAAACCTAGGGAAAAAGGACCCTGAGGACCTGCTTAGAATGTGATCGTTCCTTATTCCACCTGAGAATTGGGATTAATTTATGGATTGAATACCAAATGTATTGTTGCCTTTGTCACCCCCGCCCCACCCCATCAGAGTCCTTTTGCATTGGAAATAAACATGCTTGATTCTGTTACCCTACTATCTTAGTTATCAAGATGACATTGCTCACTGTCTAAACCAAGGTGTACCAGATCTTCCTTATTAACATTAGTGTCAAAATTCATCCTTACTGGATGGCGACAGAGAAACCTGATTATAATGAGTCCTCACTTAAAGCTTCCCACTCCACACTTGTCCTCCCATTCCGTCTACCAGTTCCAGAATAAATGTCCCTTGTCCTATGTTCTCTTGACACCAGCTCTCGAGGGATCTTTTTTAAATCTGCTGCCCACATATTCGAGAGTTCACTGTACACCAGGCACTGTGCTACATTTTGTGGCTACAAAAACAATCTTCTGTGTGCTTGCTTTCCAGAATCTTGCAAGGGAGATAAACTCATAATCAACTGTCGAAGTCTAAAGATAGGATGGAGTGAGACCTGGGGTACCATGTAAGTACTAGAGAGACATCTACTAGTTCTTGTGGGTTAGTGGTAAAGCAATGTGTGCTTTGAGATTGGAAGCTTGAGTAGGGGGAAACCGTAAAGGGAACAGGCAGAGGACATGCCAGGGGGACATGCCAGATGGCTTCATTGTGGAAATGAAACCATTGGGTATGGAGCAGTTGGGTAGAGCTGGATCAAGGTATTAAGGGAAGAGTCTAGAGAGGGAGGCAGACGCCAGTTCATGGGAGAATTTGAGTACTGTGCTAAGATTGTTTTCATGTGACAGCCTGCCTCCTCCTCATGAGCATGTCAGTCCTCATTAACCCCCTACACTTGCCTTGCATCTCCTCTACACTACTCTAAATGTTCCCTTGAAAATTCCCATCACCTTCCGTACTCCCATCCACAGGGAAAGAGGGTTAGAACAGGTGTGCGCAAAAGAAGCCAGAGATCTCGGGGCTGTCTTGGAATTCTGTCTTATGTCACATGACTCGGCATTGGGTTTTCCAACTCAATGTGTTTTAAAAATTGCTTTTCCCCAATGGACTCCCTGACTCAAACTTACCATTTAATGAAATGAGGCAATTGTAGAGACCATTAGTGCTTCCCTAATACCTGACCCCTGGGTTCTACTTCTATCACAAGGGGCGCCATAGACGTTCTAGCTGATGCAAACCTAATTAGAAAATGAAGATCAGATTTTCTGGCTCTTCTTGCAAATAGGTGTAGCTATGAGAGTGTTTCTTTAGCAAAGGAATATAAGTAAATGATGAGTAGCTACAAGGAGCCTTCTCAAGAGACCCTGACTCTTGCCCCTTTCTTTTCTCAGGGTCTCATGTGCCCCAAACAATGTAGGCAAAGATGACCTAGAACTTCTGATCCTCCTGCCTCTGTCAACTTCTGAGAATACAGATGTATGGTACCACATCCCACTTATGTAGGGAAGGAGATCAAACCGGGGCTCCATGGATGCTACACAAGTTCTCTGTCAACGAAATAACACCCCTAGTACTCTTTTTATCCATTTCTCTTCATTCCTTTCTCCATATGTGGGTGCTGAATCCCAAGTACCAGTATCTAGTCCCGTGTGAGAATCGCCATGTCAGGAGCCTGGACCTCCACAGACTTTGTGGAATAGAAACACTGTAACAGGAAGAGAAATAAACTCCGTTTAATAGCAAGAGCTACCCTTGGTCTTCCTAGCTGTGAGAACTTATTAATGCCCTTTCCTCAACCTCCCTAAGATCTTAGTTCACTAAAATACCAAATCTGGTTCCTTTTCCTTCACATTTCCTCTCAAATGCTCCCCTTTCTGCAGGTTCCCCAGCTCTCTTGAGCTTACTGTTTTCCAGACCCCATCTCCTTCTCTTCAGTCAGAAAGGCACAACCCCAGATTCCTGAATATCACTGAGTTCACCATGCCATTCTGTACCCCCAGCCCCCACCCCACAAACATGGGCTTCAGTTATGCTTAATAGGACAATATTGTAATTTAGTCTTGACCTGGGTTTTTAGTATCTCCTTCCTCTAATAATTGTTCCCAACACTATGTCCCCAGCACAGGCCATCTTCTCCGAACTTCTTTGCCTGTGTTGTTGGTTTTCTTTGTTTGTTTATTTTTCCTGAGTCCTTTCAGCCCTAGCTATACATTAGAACCATCTGGGAAGTTATTGAACAGGACAGATGCCCCGTGGATTAGCACTCAGTACAAAGGCATTATTTCACAGACCCACAAAACAGCCCTGGGAGATGCTGGTAATGTTCCTGTCCTCACTCTACAGCAGAGGGAGGAGGAGGCAGAAAGTTCAGGGCATCCTTCCTGGCCAGTGAGTGGGGAGCCAGATTCCAACAGTGAGGACTTCCCTCCATTCCAAAGCTTGACTCCTTGAACTGTATTACAAATTAAAAATGAATTCCAATAGCATGGTACAAAATTGCCAACAAATCACAAAGTACAAGTGAAGTATTAAATTCCATCAATTCCTGGCCCTCACCCCAAACTGATGAATGTGTAATTTTCTGGGAATTGGGGTCTGGGTGCATTCTCATTCACTTTAACTCGAGCCAAATTATCTCTCAGGGACCCTGATGAGAAGCCAGGAGGACTGCTTTATCAAGGTGTATCGACCTGTCTTCCCCCCATTTCCTTGGCCCCTTTGTGTCCTCTTTCCCTCTGGGGTTCAGCCCATATCAAGCATCTATAGACCTGACCTACTTTTTCCACCTGCATAAGCCTTTCCTTTCCCAAACACAGGTGGCACAATGTGTCCATCCCGGTGAAGCTGGCGCACATTCCACTCTTCAGTTTGGACCTACCTCCTCTTGGCTTTATGCCTCTGGATTCTTGGCAGACTTTGCACATTTCATCATTTGCTGCTCAGCTACCTCCACCTTTGCTCCAAACAGCAACAAACACAGTTGCTCCTCTATCAGAAAGCAAGACTTAAACTCAGGGTCTTGCCAAGTGGTATTCCTGAATCCGTGGGCCATCCTAAGCAACCCCAAAGCCAGGAGAATGTGATTAGTGGGCAGTGTTTCTGGAGGAATGAGGGAAGGGGGTGCATGCAGGGCTTCCAGGATTTCAGGTGCAAACGTGAGAGACCATAAAATAATGATGGAGGTGATGGCTTCTCTAAGGATCTAGTTGAATCTGTGGGCAAACAGATGCTGAGAGCAAGACCTGAACAGAACCCTGTAACACAAATAATAAAAACCCAGGGACAGATATTGGGGTTCAAGTTGAAGATCAGAAAAGCAAAGCAGTCAGCCACGAGAGCATTCTTACCCCTACCAAAGCTCAGATCAAAAGGGCAATCCCGTCCTCAGAGTGACTGCAGACTGACTGACTCCTATCTCCTTCCCTCTTACATTCCTCTCTAATGCTGGGATTAAAGGCATGCACCACCACTGCCACCATCACCATCACCATCACCACCACCACTACTGCCGCCACCACAGCCACCACCACCGGGCTTCTACTGCTAACTAGCGTGGCTGCTGGAATTAAAGGTGTGTGCCACCACTGCCTGGCCTGTATGGCTGACTAGTGTGGCTGGCTTTGCACACTGATCTACAGGCAAGCTTTATTTGTTAGCTCATAAACAAAATATTACCATAGTGCCCAGGATAATACAATTTTGTGGTGGTCAAGGGCCAGGAAATGAGATGGGAACAACTTAAGGAGAGGTGGTATTGGATCAGCTGAGGTTGCTAAAGATTGATAGAATGAATGGATAATTGGAAGAACTTAGGAGCCTAGACACTACTGCTGTGTGTAAGAGGCTGCCAGACAGATGAGGTTTAATGTCTTAGTTACTTTTCTATTGCTGTGACAAAACCCCATGACCAAGGCAACTTATAAAAGAACACGTTTACTTTAGGGCTCGTGGTCCCAGAGGGTTAGAGTACATGACCATTAAGGTAAAGAGTGCAGCAGGAGGCAGGCAGGCAGGCAGGCAGGCAGGCGTGGCGCTGGAGCCGTAGCTGAGAACCCACATCTTGATCCACAAACAAGCATGAGACACAGAGAGTTAACTGAAAATGGTGTAAGCTTTGAAAACCTCAAAGCCAAGCCAGGTGGTGGCACACGCTTTTAATCCCAGCACTTAGCAGGCAGAGGTAGGCAGACCTCTGAGTTCAAGGCCAGCCCCAGTGAATACCAGGAAAACCGGGATTACACAGAGACACCCTGTCTCAAAACAACAACAACAACAACTAACTAACTAAATAAATAAATACCTCAAAGTCCATCCCATATGACACACCTCCTCCAGCAAGGCCACACCTCCTAATCCTTTCTGAACAGTCTTACCAACTGCGGACCAACTATTCAAATGTATGAGGGCCTTTTCCCTTTAAACCAGCACACTTCACACGGAGGACTGGCTGGAAGGAGAAGGCCCATGCTCACCAAGATCCAGCTAACTACTGCGAATCCCAAGAGAGTAATGACGTTGCCACCTGTTGCTGAAGCTCTGAACCAGTCTACACCGAAGCTGAGGTTGTCAGCAGCTCCCCACACCTCTGCTGAAATCCACCATTTATAGAACAGGTGCTGGGAGTCTGGAGTTGGGGGTGGGGGGAGGAGTGACCCCTTGTCATGATTGGGAAGACTAATCTTTGTGAATGTGAGGGTAGCTTGGTCCACACAATGAGTTCCAGGCCATCCAGGCACACACAGTGAGGCCCTATCTACAAACACACCCTGAGAACAAGGCCTTGGGTGGAGGGCTGAGGAGGGAGAGGGTGGGCTCCTCCCCCCCCTGCTTCCTCCAGAAAGCTCTGACTTCTGTGAGGATGCCTGTCATCCAAGCTCTTACCTGAGTCATTCTGGTTCTTTCTTCCAGTGATTTTGAACTGGAGATCATCAGAGGAAGGCAGCCTGCAGCAGAAATGAATGAGCCTGAAGCAAGTGCTCCAAATACTACTCCAACCTGAAATCTGTCACCTCCTCCAGCCAGTCCAGTCAGTGATTAGAGGTCCCTGTATTCCAAACCACCTCCCAGGCACCTCCAGTGTGTTCCAATGCCCGCCATGTGCACACATGCCTGGAAGCTTCACTTCCGCAGACCCTCGCCTCCTCACCGCTAGTCCAATTTCCTGGGGCCTGACTGAGGTCCTTTGATAGAGGTCTCTAGAATGGCAGGAGAGGCCCAGAGCAAAGTGGGCTGTGGCTGCCTCTTCCCACAGAGACATCTTTCGTTCTTAACTCAAGCTCAGAAGTGTTACAGCAAAAGACCCATTAGGCCCCTAGAGGTTTGCAGTAGAAACTAAGACAGTCTTGGCACAATGTGGCCAAGATAGGCTGGGCAAAAGAGAGAACTAGTTATAGGCCTGGATGTGGAGAGGGCTAGCAGCTACCCCAGACATTGCTGTGGACCTGGGTGGGATTGGGGTCTCTTCTGTGTCTGTGGACACTGGCTTTCCTATACAGCAGCTCACTGGGAAGACGGTGGACCTCTTCCTTCTTCCCCTTATCCTGACATTGTCAAACACACTACTGCAGTCTCCCTCAGGGTAGAGAAAAAGTGGGAAAGACCTTGGCCTGGGGTGTCCCTTCCAGGGGCTGGGTAGCCTGAGACATAGTCCAGATCTGCCTCTCCCAGCACAGGCCTGCGGAGCTATCATCAGTGTAACAAGCCCCCAGAATTTAGTAGGGCCCCAGACCTGAGCACAACAGACTCCATAATGTAAGTACCATTCGGGTTAGGTTATAAAACTCAGCACATAGACAACACCATCTACCGAAACTAAAACAAAGCTTAACCCATCAAAGTTCATAGTTCTGGGAAAGTCTCCAAATGTACTAACTTTGTTTCTTGGCTTCTGGAGTTCTATTTCTGGCTAACTGTTGTTGTTAACTGAAGTATATTGAAAGGATGAAAATACAGCTTAACTCTCTAATGAGCACTAAAAGTTAGAAATTTAGGAAGAGTCCATCAGCATGTATTTAAAAATCACCCTAGCTGCATGCAAAGCTCAGGAAAAAGAAAAACACATGAAATAGCTTGGTCACGATGACTGGTTTCTGGAAATTATTATTATTATTATTAATAATAATAATCACCTAGTTTCTGAAGAATGTTGTTATCCACGATAGTCTGGGAACTGTTAAGGGTCGTACTGTCCACAAAGAAAATTAGTAACTAAAGATGGGACTCATAGCAAAAAAGGGAAAGACAGAGAAAACAAGAACTTCTGCCAATAAGATATAGATAACTCCCTGACTGGAAAGTACAAGGACAAGGCCACTGAGCTCGCTGGTTCTTGAGAAAGAAAACCCCCTAACCTTGCAGGTGTGCTAAATCTCTGTAACCTAGGAAACCTTATTAACCATTCCAAGTTTTGAACTATCCCATGACCTTGCTTTTAGGCCTAGTGAAAATAACAGGCTAGCTTTGAAACTGGCCTTGTTAGCTTTGATGTAAATCCTATAAAAGCTATCTCAATTCTGCACTAGAGGTCTGAGTCCTCTACCCCTGCATGGCGTATGACTGTGGACCCCAGTGCACTTGGAATAAAAACTCCTCATGCTATTTGCATCAAGACTGCTTCTCGAGAGTGATTTGGGGTGTCGCCTTTCCTGAGTGGGAGCGTGAAGGTCCACGCTCTGCAGGTCTTTCAATATCAACCCAGAACGTGGTTTCTGTGCTTGAAGAAAGGCTTACCTGAAGAAAGGCTCAGGGCTATACTGAGATCCCAAACACCAGCCTTCTAACAATGACCTTCTATTGGCTTAGACTGGTGTGTGAATGGGCTTCTCTGGTGGAAACCCACAGCAGTCAGTGTTAACCCAGGTCACAGAGTGCCCCAAAGACTAACAAGGAGACCAGGCCCTGTGTGTAAAAGCAAAGAGCCTTTATGCAAGCTTAAGCTTAGACTTTTTGTCTGTCCCATTCATTGGTTAAGAGCATCAGTGCCCAGCCAAGGTAGGGTAGGGTTTTTGTCACAGTAGAGGTTGAAGGTGAGGGGATTTTCAGGGTTTATGACCCTGACTGGCTGACATCTGTCTAGGGGGTCTTGGTGGGAGGGGACGGGTGTGTGCTTAGGCTAAGGGACATTGGGAGATCCTGTCTATAATGGTTGGAACGTTAGGAATCTCCTTTGGAACGTTTGGTACTTTCCCCTTGGATGGTAGCCAGGTGGTCCCAGCTTGTGGTCACTCCTGGAATCAGGTGTTGCCCCAGGCTAAATGAAACTTCAGGACTACTTTCTGTTTGGTACCCACTGAGCCTGCCATGGCAACAGAGCAGCCAAGCAGCAGGAGTGTACCAAGTTGCCCTGGCCCCACAGTCAGCAGCACCACTGGTTTTCTCCTGCTGGGACAGATGATGTTTAGCCTGAAAAGCTCAGAGTGGAAGCTCTTTCCTGAGCACTCACTGTGCGTGCTGGCATAGATAGACCACACAGAACCCACCCACGGAGGTGGGCTGTGCCAATCAGGGCACCACTCCACGGACAGAAAGAAAGCTTTATTGAGGATCAAATTGCCAACGTCATCTCTTGGGGGACAGAGAGAAGCAACATGGCAGAAAAGCAAGTGGATTTTATATGACAATCAGCAGGGTAAGGCCTTTGAGCTCATACGGGCTGTTTGGATTGGCCCGGAACTAGATGCCCAGGTCACAGTAAGTGACCTAGTAAAGGAAACCTTTTCTGGCAAACAAAAGTCTACCATTAGGCTGTTGTTTACCCAATATCAATCCTCCTGTTTACCTGGTTAAAGCCATTCTATTAGGACATTTTCACCAGCACTGCCATTTTTTTGGGGGAGGGTACTTTGGAACCCTAACATGTAGGACCCACTTCCAGCTCTGAGATTCATCCAGAAGAAGGCTATACACCTTACTCAGAGAATAGCAATCCAAATGATTAAACCAGGATCCCCTTCCTGGTCAGAGACTAATGACATAAAATCCTACAACCATGGCAATCAGAGAGGCCCACAACAGGGAGTCAACATTTGGTCTGTATTTGGGGGTGGCTGGTACATGGAAATAGACGCTTAAAAGAGGGATTACTTACTTCTGTTCACAAACACAAGTTGGTCGTTGTGTCAGAAGGAGTTGAGAAAACAGTGGGAGCACTACAAGATCCCTGCAGAGTGGGGAGCCAGCAAGCAGAGAAAGGACACAGTTTAATGGGACAGAAGTTCTGGGTAGGAGAAGGACGTTGGGTAGACTTGGTGCATGTCCTGCTGGGAAATAACTGTGTGTGTGTGTGTGTGTGTGTGTGAGAGAGAGAGAGAGAGAGAGAGAGAGAGAGAGAGAGAGAGAGAGAGAGAGAGAGAGAGAGAGAGAGAGAGAGAGAGAAGGGGGGCAGTGTTGGTGGAGGGTGGGGGGAGCAGATCACCACCACAGCCCACAGCCTTTACTATTACCACCACTCACTGGTACTTGAATTTGAAAACATTAGAGCTGCCTTCCTGGGGGAGGGGATGCACACAGAAGCTGGTGGATGGTCTGGAAGGAGAGGCTCTAAGTTCGCTACTGTGAGGGACTGTATTTCTTCAAAACAAGCCCCTCCCTTCCCTAAACTGCTTCTGTTAGAGCAAGGACAACAGTAATTTGTCCTTTAAGTAAGAGGACTCTTGGCCTCATTTTACAGTCAAGGACATTCTGGCCCAGGGAGAGAAAGGGACCTATGGAGATTGAACCACATAGCTCCCCAGGGGCCACACTGCATGTGTATTCCTAATTTTGTTCTTAGTGTGTCTGCTACCTGATAGAGACAGGTAGGTAGGTTTGTTTGTCTCAGTGCGGCTAATGAGCTTCCAGTGTGGCTAAGTGGAAGCTACCAGGTGATGTGTGAAAGTCCGTCCTTTCCTTTACCAGAGGGAGAGGTGGGCTCTGGACACAGGGACAGGCAGACACACGTGGGACACAAGTCAAACGTTTCTCTGGTAAGAGTGAGCAACATTGGAATGGAATGAAACAAATCTATGGGAACCCTTCATTAGGCTCCTGGGAGCCTCCTGAGAAAGGGGAAGGCAGGGGTCATTATAATACCCAGGCCCACAGGACCCGCAGCAAACCCCTACAGAATTTGCATGCTGGCCTTTTGCCTGGGCAGTTCAGCGGTCACCTCCTTGACTTGGCTGACAGCCCTAGGCTAGGCGCTTGCCATTTTGATCTGGAGGAAGAAAGAGACTGAGTCAAGGACTCAGACTGGGAAATGCAGACACTAAGAACCTCTAATATTAGGAGCTTCCCTCCGATAGCCTGCTACGCCATCCCGGCTCCTTTCCGCTCGCTTGTCCCAGGAGTAGAGTGGCACTCAGAGAAGTCGGTCACTTTTTTGGTCCAAATGATTCTAGAACTTACGACAGCAACCGGATCCTCAGACTTTCCTAAATCAGTCGACCTTCCAAGAGGAGGCCCCCTCTTAGACCGCCAGAGCTGTCCAGCCCATCCTCCGCCCAGGGGTGGGGCGAATCTGTAGGATGGATCCCTGCGGGGGGTTTCCTCCATCCTCAGGGCGGGGCACAGCAGGAGGTGTCCCTGCTTCCAGGAGGAGCATCTCGCGCTCTGGCTCCAGGGTGGCCCTGGACCCTAGGTTGAAGGAGGGTGGACCGACCAGCCTGCGGTGCTGAGTCGCGGGTAGTGGGAGGAAGCTAATCCTTCAAACCCAGTAGGGCGTTTATATCATGACTCGAACCTATCCTGGGCACCCAGACTCGGGCGCACACAACAGCAGGTCCGTGAAAGAGCCTGAATGAGGGACCCACCCACCCGAGGATTCATAGGCCCAGATGTGGTGCGCACACGTGTGCGTCCGTGGGTGTCTGCGCGTGCAAGGCGAGAGGGTCTCGGCGTCCCCCGAACTATCTCTCCCTCTCTCCTTCTCTCTCTGGGATTCTATAATTTGCCTTCCTTTGTTCTCAAAATAGTACGCGAGCGCTGCCGGCACTGCTCTCGGGAGGGGTGGGGGCTGCTGCGCGCTCGCTCGCGCGCAGAGTTAGCTGCAGGGTTACAAACAGTCTCTCCTGCTCCCCCGGCCTGAATTAATGTGTTACTATTTTGGGCGAGCCAGTGTTTCCAGGGAAACCTAATGACGCAATGACGTCAATGCAGGTCAGCAGCAGACTCTCCGGGAGGGCGGGCGGGCTCCCGGCTTTCAGGCTCCGCGCAGTCTGCGGGCGGGAGGGTGCCGGCAAGGTGGTGAGGGCGGCAGGTGCGGGGGCGCAGCAGCCCTGGCCAAGCCCAGAGACCGGAGGACACCCCTTCCCAGCGCTCTAACACGGGCAACTTCCCACAGCCGGGGACGGAGTTTCTCCGTTGCCCACGGACATCCAGGAGGCGGTGTGGAGGGCAAGCAGGGTAACCCCCACTCCTAACCCACATCTATCCAAGGGGAACCAGAGGAGCCAGCAGGTCCGGACTCGCTGAGGGGGCTCCACGAGAGGCCTCCCACGCACAGGTACGCGCTGGTCCTCTGGGTGTCTTCAGTTTGGGAGGGAGACACACTTCGTCCACTCTCCTCTACTGTCCTGGCACCGTAAATGGGCGTTTGGGAAAGAAGGGGTGCTTTGGAGCTACCCTTGCAGACCGCCGCACTCCCTCTTTGTGGGCCCAAGAGCCGACTGCCCCACTTCAGCATCTTCCCTGGTCTCAGGCTAGAATGTGGGCTTCCTTACTGGCCGTGCCTCCCTTGGGGTCTCCATCTGAGGCCCAGACGCAAAGCGGGAGGGACGTCCAGGCCACACGGGCCACGGTGATGCTGGAGAGGTACCTTGGTGGCCTGGTGGGAGCCAGTACTGGTTTTTAGAGTGAACAGAACTGCTTGGATGCATTCGGTGTGTTCATTTAGTGTGTGTGCACCTCCCCCCCAGGGGTCTATGTGCAAATGTGTCTGTGCCACTCATGTACATGGGAACGCCTTATGTATCCTTCCTCGGTTTGCATTCTCGGAATCTTTCCTGAGTGCAGGAGGTCAGAGAGAAGTCCAGGGTCCTTTCCCTGCTGGTCCCCGACGACGGTTGGCCCAGATTGCACCTTACTCCCTCGGAGGATCCTGGCCCGCTTTCACCCAAGCTGACCACAGCTTCAGATGAGTGCTTACTTCTCAAAGCTCAACCTATCTTCTTGCAGCAACTCGTGTTCGTGCGCTTCCTTTGAGGATAAGTAGAAGAGGGGGATAGAGAGGGTAATCCCTTTCTTCCCGCCCCCTCTAACTTGTGGCTGAGGCGTAACCTCTTCCGGGCTCCTCCTTTTAGGCCGCTGCTCTCCGATTTCAGCACCCAGGAGTGGACAGCTCCAGGCCCGCTGCTGTGTAGCCTCTTCCCCTGCCAACCCTAAGAGTCAGGCCTGGGAGTGAGCAAACCCTAGCCTCAGTCTACCCCTCCGGTCCCAGCTCTTCTCAGATTTTAACTAACTCCAGAACTCGATTCTAGATCCTTCTTGAAGCCCCTCAACATACACACCACACAGGAATCTTTTGTGTCGGGGAGCCGGGAACTCCAGGCTACTTTTAAAGGATAGGTGATTCTAAATAGGCTGCTCTGCCACAAGCTTCCCTCTCTCCTTTCAATTCATTAAGTGATACAGAGACTTCCACTCCCTAAAAGGCAAGCCAGCCTTCTGAATGCAGAAGGATGGGAATGGGAAGGCCTTCCGACACACCCTCTCCACTCTCACACCCCCTTTTGTCTCTTTCCCTAATCCAGGCTTCCCTGGGTCTGAGATCTAGGGTGAGCTGACCCCACACCAGTGGTCAGAGGGTTCAGATGATGTCATGGTTCAGAAACTCTGTATGGAATAATACTTGAGAAGGTTTTTATGAGAGTGTGTGTGTCCTGGGCTTCCCAGAAAGTCTCCAGGGACACATGTTTTGTGTGTGTGTGTGACAGAGTTCTATGCAAGTCACACTTACTAGGTTGTGACCACTCAGCAAGCTGGAGACAGCAGCACATGCACCGCAGCACAAGTGAAGTCCAGAATAAAGGATACAGCAGCTGTGCCTACAGCTCAGTCCATCCTGGGTGTCACGACCAGCAAGGTGCTGTGATACTGTCCCAGACACACCTTAGTCCCCCCGTCCCCAAATCTCCTTGTCATCCCAGATCCCCCAAAAGAGCTGGGATATCTAGGGGCATGGATGAGCAGAAGAAAACAGAGAAGTCATGTTTTTCTGTCCCATTTCTCCCTGTTTCAGAGATAAGCAGAGCCCCTTCCACGCTGAAGCCTGAGCTTCAGACAGCTCTCATCATTAGACACTCTCTATGGGCTCTAGAGATGAGGCCAACCTTGTCAGATCTGACCCAGGGCAGATCCACTTGTTGTCATTGCACTGCCAAGGTCAACAGCACAAGACGAGGTCTGGCCTTGGGGAGGTGGTCACCCCTCTGCAGAAGCTCTGGGGCCTGGAGTGGTCACACACTCTGTCAGCAGGAAATGGCCTTTCCTCTAAAACAGCCATTGTTCTGTTTGCTGCTGAGCTACCAGGACAAGGCAAAGAAAAGACTCCCTGGCTGGGAGTGAGGAGAGAGAGGTGGCAGTCATTCTAGTCCAGGGACTTCCTTTTCATACCACAGCTCCTGTGAAAGCCTCAGTGTTTCCTCAGGTTCCGAGAGGTACAAGGAAATGGCTGGTCTCCAAAATGAATCCATTTTGTAGCAGAAAAGCTGTGTGTGACCAGGTTAAAGAGTGGCAGTGTGGATACGCATGCAAACAGTAAGATATGCCCTCTACTAGAGGTCAATGAACTCCCCAGAGTCTTCCAGCCAAAACTCACTTTTCTAGGAGTACTGGGCTACTGCCGTCTACCTGGCCCCATATCTTGGTCATATGCCAAGTTTCCTCGGCTCCCTGGCATCCCTCCATGTTCAGTTGGGTAACATCTGGCTATGACCTCAGGGAAGAGTGGCCACGCTCAAGCAGACACAAGGAAGTGTGTCCTGTGATATAAGCCTGGCTTCTCTAATTATTCAGAGCCGGACCTCAAGGAGGAGCCAAGAAGGTGACTGGCCTTGCTGTGCTGGAAGCCAGCACATGGTATTTACTGGGTTCTCCTTGTCTGACTGCAGGCATGACAAGCCAGAGCAGCTTCTGGTTCTCATGGCCAGGCATTCTATAGGAAGTTCCAGCATAGGCCTCGGTGCTCCCTTCAGCCCCATGCTGATGCTTAAGCCAGTCTTCACCACGAACCTCTTGGGTTCTCCATCTGCATGAGGGGGATTAGTGACGACACCCATAGCTTTCGAGTCGGCTTGTTCTGAGGGTGCCTGGGCAACATTGTATTAGCACCTGAGATCTGGCTTCTTTGTTCATAAAATGCCTGGCATCCTGACTTGCTGGGACACCCTGGCACTTGAGAAAGGCAGATCCAGATCAGGTGGTAACTTTTCTGCTGCCTGGTGAAGATCTCTTTTCAGCAAGGTCTCAGCCTGTGCCTGTATAGACAAGCTTGGGTTCCACTGATCAGAAACCAGACGGTCTCACCTTAGAGAGCTTCCATGGAGGTATGGATAAAGACCACACCAGGTTGACCAGCACCATCTCAATCCAACCCTTGGCCCTATTTTGCATCTCCTAGCTCCATAAATAATAGATGGAGTAAGGGATTCCACAGCAAAATGGCAGTGGGGCCAAGAAGCTTGGGGTTTTCTCACCTGAAGGACTGCATACAAGCCTGATCACCACGCTGACTTTCAACTAGAGCCCTGAGCCCAGGGGCACTGACCAAGGTCCAAATGACCAGGACAAGGTCTTCCTTGTCTATCCTGTGTCCTCCCAGGAAGCACAGTTGTCATGTGTGGCCAGCCTCTTTTTAGGGGATCTACAGCCTTGCTGCATCCCTTAGCCGCTCTGCTAAGGGTGAAGTTGACTGGGAGAGCTTCATTTTAGCATAGAGAAACAGTGCTCATGCACAATGCTTCCCCCAGAGCAGTGGTTCTCAACCTGTGGGTTGTCACCCCTTTGGGGGTTAAACAACCCTTTCACAGGAGTTACCTAAGACCGTAAGAAAACACGGAGATTTGCATTACGATTCATAGCAATAGCAAAATCACAGTTATGAAGTAGCAACGAAAATAGTTTTATGGGCCAACGTGGACCCTGGAAGTGCACTTGTGTGAGACCCACTCTGTCTCATGTCTCTTGCCTATGTTATTCTATTCCCAACATGAAAGTGGGTGAAGCAGCTGCCAAAGAGCCATCGAATGGAGAGGCATGGTGGAGACAAGTATGTCATGGAGACATGCCAAACCCAGTCTCACAATCAGATGCTTCATCCTCGTGAAATCCCTGCAAGAGGGTTACGTTCCCTATGAGGAGCCCGGGGCTAAGTAAAAGACGTGATGGCCAGGACTGAGCTGTGGCTCAGGTCTCCTGACCAGTGTGTGCTCTCTGCAATGTCTGCATTGACTTCTCAAAGCAGGCACAATGAGAAACCGTCTCCAGACATCCCAGAATTCTCTGCAGCTTTTCTTTGGTTATAGTCTCCAGTGCTTTTGACACCTCTGGTTCCAGATCGTGGAACTGGTGAATTGATTTACATATTAAGGCACTAGAATTTCAATTGTGAAGGCCAGAGTGTGTTCAAGAGCACGCTGCCGCTGGCTACATTAGCAAGGAGAACTGGGTCCCAGCCCTCTCAGCCTCTCCCCTGCTGTGTGGCTTTGGGCAGACTTACTCTTCCTGGGCACAGACTTCTTTCTCTGCAGTAACCACAGGAAGATGGATGAGCGTGGAGTTTTTGCTAGTTTGATAGTGCTGTGAATCTTTAATAACTCTAATCTCTGGAATAAAAAGCCCCCCATCTACAGAGAAAGTGGATGCCAGTACAGGTGTGGCCTTGTTGGGTCTAGAACAGACACATTGACTCAGTCCTTTGTAGTGGATCAATGGTAACATGATGGATATATCAGCCCAGGCTCACCTCGGCCACTCTGGCCTGCCTCAGGGAAGTGACTGGACTTGACTGGCCAAGGTTAAATGTGAGCTAGTTTTCCACCTTAGTTTCAGACCTCCGAAGCTTTGAGTTCCAACTTGGCTCGGCCAGGAGGCTCTTCCCTGTGAGCCCAAGCCCTTGCAGTGCCTTCTAGCTCTTTCCTTTCCTTTCCTTCCTTAACAAATAAATGCCACATTAAGTTCTAATTTCAGATAAATGCACCTCTTTTTTTTTTTTTTTTTTTTTTTTAACGTCTCAAAAGTTCCTGTGCAGTCTGGAATGTCCCTCCTTTTTCCCTAGCCCCTTTACCTGAGGTTCAGAGTTTCTACTGCCTTTGTGTTTGTTATGTGATCTACCTTCCCATCAGCATGGCTGTCCAGACACAGTGCCGAGGACGGACACTGATGAAGGCCTGGGGGCTCATTGCCCAGCTCAGGTGGCAGCGCTGTACCATGTGTTACCAGGAGGGGGTGAGCGGGCTCGGAGTAGGACTGAACAGCTCACTGTGTAGCCTGTAGGCTGAGGCTAGCCTGCTTTTAAGGGCTTGTGTTTGATTCCTCCTCTCAGTCTGAGGGAACCCATGCCCTTGTGGCTCCCCTTTGGTGGCCTGGCTGCTAACAAACCATCTGCTCCCCGGCTGGTGTTCTAGCTGTGAGTTTATGAAAATGAGAGACCTTTCTTGCAGACAGGCAGTCTGTCCGGTTGAACTCAAGGGGTCCAGGCTTATTAGTGAGGTGAAGACAGGAGCCTGTGTGGACATCTTCATGACTTCCAGGGAAATCAGCTCAAAGTAAGGCAGAGTAAGAAGGACACACTGAAGTGAGTCAGAATTATTACTTAACAGGAGAACAACAGGGAGGGGGAGTCAAATCTGACTTCACACCTTCTCTGCATTTGTAACCCCCACCCCCACCCCACAATATGAATGGCCATTTCATTGGAAACACAGACTGGAGACAATGGCTTCCACCTCGGTGTGGGGGTGGGGGGATATTGGAAAATTCACCTAAGGAACTTAAAAGATGCCAAGGTCCACCCAGAGATCCTGATTTAATGAATATGGGTGTGGTCCAGGAAGCAACAATTTGTAAACCACTCCCCCAGGCAATTCTAATGAGCCACCCCAGGGCTGAGGAGCCTCTGTGACTAAAACAGGCCAGGGCAGTCTTCTACCACATTGTACACTGGTTTTTGACTTCCTCCTCTAGATGCTCTTATTAATGAACTTTTTTTTTTTTTTTTTTCTTGAGACAGGTCCTCAAGTGTCTCAGGCTGGCTTCAGATTTGCTATGTAGCTAGGAATGACCCTAAGCTCCGGATCCTCCTGCCTGTACTGTTTGAGTGCTGGGGCCCACACGCCACCAACATGCTCTACTATACTCAGTTTTATTCAGTGCTGGGGATCGAACCCAGGGCTGTATGCAAATGTTATATCCAGTAAGCTATCTTCCTAGCCCAATATAATCACGAAGACTATTAGGAATTTAGAGAGTAAAGTGTTAGAGTATTGTATTGGGATCCAACCTGTTTCCTCTAAAAAAAAAAAAAAAAACATCAGCTGGAGCTGATCCTAGCACTCTGGAGGCAGAGACAGGCAGATCTCTGTGAGTTTGAGGCCAGCCTGGTATACAAAGCAAGTTCCAGGGCAGCCAGGACTGTTACACAAAGAAACCCTGTCTTCAAGCCCATCCTGGCAAAAGCCAGCCATATTAAGAGGCCCTGGCGGCCTGTTGGAAACAGAGCTTCAGGCCCGTCCTGCCCCTACTGGATTAGCATCACATTTTAGCAAGGCTTCCAAGTCATTTGCATACATCTTAAAAACTGGCTTAGGGGGAGGAAGCCAGCGAACAAACTCATCACGAGAGAGTAGGTCAGAAAAGGGAAACAAAACCAGAGACTCCAGGAGACTCAATAGGCAAAAGGCAAATGCAGGAGAATTTCTGTGAGTTTGAAGCCACCTTGGTCTACAGAGTGAGTTTCAGGCCAGCCAGAGCTGTGCAGTGAGACTCTGCCTCAAAACAAACAAATAAATAAAGAAATCGATAAATTAATTAAATAACATTTAAAAAGTCTATGAGAGAATGGAAAAGCAGATTTTTTTCCTTTTCCCTAAAAACCAGTCAATCCCTCTGCTGACTCACTCATTTGGTCATTCTGTTGATAACTTGCTACCTGCTGGTACCATGCTGGGTTTTCTGGTGGAAGCTTTGCCCCAGCCCCTGGAATCCACATACCCAAAGAGTCTGGAATGTTCTGGTGGAAGTTTCACCCAAGCCCCTATCTCCTATCTTCCTCTAAACCCTGCTGCATCTCAGAAAGCCCACCAAATGATGACCCTTCCCCCAGAGATGCTCAAGACCACTCCCACAGGGTATGTAATCTGCCTCCCAGAAAACAGATTTGTGGTTTTTCCAGTCTCCCTCTCCCTTCTCCTCCTTATCTTCTCTCTGGGGGACTGGAAGGCCATCTTGGAGCAGGAGCATTGTATCCATTGGAGTGGACTTTTTTAATTTGGTTTGATTTGCTCTGATTTGGATCGCCACATCAGTGGAGAGGCTTATTGGGATGTAGAAACGTTTCACTGGGCACCACTTATTCAAAGAGGAATAAGGGTGAAGTGGGCACATAGGCATCTATTATAACGCCAAGGTAATGCCAGTACTTGTAGAAGCTTGAGGAGCATCCTGCATGAGAATGTGACCTCAGTGCTGGGAGCAAAGGAATCCTACAGTCTGATGCAGCTGATTACAGAAGCTCAGGGTGACTGCGGGTGAGATGGACAAGACAGGCTCATAACGGGTGTGCTAGCCCCTTCAGAGGAATCATGGCTATGCACAATGAAAAATCCATGGAAGTTTCTGGTATGAGAAAGAGGGATGTCATAAGTTGTTCTCCGAGGTGGAGGATTCTAGAAAAGTACACGAAGGCACAGTGTAGAAGGGGAAGCTTCGGAGGTGGTTCCCTTGGAGGAGCCCCTGGGTTTAGGAGCAGGTATAACGGACATAAACTGAGTAAGACCTGAGTGCCGACCGCAGGTAGAGGTGGCACCACTCAGTGAGGTAGAGGCGTGCGAAGCTGAGTATGCTAAGCAGCCCACTGTGTTTGGGGACATAACCAAGGAAGGGAGATGAAGCAGGTGGATCTGAGAGCGCACAGTATTTGGGGGTTGTCAGAACCATGGGAGTGAAAAGCCAGAACTTAGAGAAGGAGAAAGGGGGATCCACAGCACACTGAAGTGTACCATGTACAGGGAAAGAGAAACAGGAAAGGAAAAGAGGTTGGCTTAGGAGGAGGGAGCCAGCGAACAAACTCATCATGAGAGAGTAGGTCAGAAAAGGGAAACAAAACTGGAGACTCCAGGTGGGCACGGAGAGCATAATTCAGAGCATCAAATGCTGCAGAGAATTTGAGCCAGAGATGAAGGCTGGAAACAGGAGTTAATGGTTGGGCCATTAGTGACCCGGGGGGGATGCAATATTGGAGAAAGCAGATCACAAGGGCAGAAGGTACCGAAGATGCAGGCGTGGGCGTTGCTTCATCGAGAATGGGAAGCCAGGACAATGGGACTGTTGTTTTACAGAGAGGCAAAAAACGCATTGGGCTTTGTTTCCTGTTTGGGTTAGAGGAAATGAGACAGTTTCTGAGCAGAGAGGATGAGTCAAATCTGCTGAAGGATGAGGAGGGAGAGAAGGGAACTGCTAGTCATTCTGAGAACAGAGAGACTTCGTCTTGGAGAGGAGGCGTGTTAAAGTGGTACTCATCATTGTCCTCTGTATCCCGTGGGGAGAGGCTCACACACCTGCCAACAAGGGAATAGTGGGCTAAATCTCCTGTGAACAGGATGCAGGTGGGAGTTGGTGGGCCCCTTCTGCTGAGGACCCAACAACCGCAGTGTGTTACATTGTTTCCAGCCACAGAGGCTCAGGAGGTAAGGACTGTGAAGGTGACTCATTCAGGTTTGGGAATTGCAAAAAAAAAAAAAAAAAAAAAAGAAAAGAGAGAGGGAGAGGGAGAGAGAGAGACAGAGACAGAGACAGAGACACAGAGAGAGACAGAGAGAGACAGAGAGAGAGAGAGAGAGAGAGAGAGAGAGAGAGAGAGAGAGAGAGAGTAATAAGTTGGGGGCAGGGAACACCACTCATACATGGATGCCATCAGTTGTTGTCTGATAAAGGTTTAACACAGGAACAGTTACAGCCTATTGGTGAGCCTCCCATATAATGGATAAAAATACTGGGGCTACTGCTTTCTTGACTGTGTGCATGGAGATGTCTGGAAGAAGGGAAGACTTTCAGGTTCCCCTTGCTGCAGCTGCTGCTCTGTTCCAGACTTGCGGCTGGCTCTAGCGACAGGAATCCTCTCCATTTACCGCTGGTGGTTTGCTCTTCAGCCCTTGGAAGAGTCTCAGGGGTGGAGGGAGCATTGTGATCACTTAGTCTAGTGGTTCTTAAGCAGCGGTGACTTTGGTCATCCTAATGCCATTGGTATTTAGAAGGAAGAGGCCAGGCATGCCTGGCTATGTGCAGTGCACAAAACAGGCTTGCACAAACACCTTGATGGGTCCCTTGTCTATCACAGCTTTCACACATTTTCCCAAGCAGTGAAACACTATTCACAATAATCTGTGAGTGGAATTTACACATTAACACCCTTGAGTGGTCTAGGGCCATTCCTGTATGTAAGCTGAGAAGAGATTATTCTTCTACAGGTTGAAATATATGCTCTGTCATTGTTAGTTATAAACTAAATCATTTTAATTTTGTGTATTAATTAGGGAGCTATATTGATTTTTCCAAATTCTTTTTTATTATTATTTAATATTTTTTTCTTATCTTACATATTGATCCCAGTCCCTTCTTCCTCCCATCCTCCCATGCTCCCCATCAAACCCTGCATCCCATCTCCCATCCACTTCCCAGGGAAGGTGAAACCATCCATGAGGGATCATCAAAATCTGTCAGGTCATTTGGGGTAGGGCCTAGGCCCTTCCCCATGTCTCTAGGCTAAGGGAATATCCCCTCCATGGGGATATCCAAAGTCCAGGACACATCCTGGTTCCACTGTCCGAGGTCCCATAGACTGCCCAGGTCTCTTAACTGAGACCCACATTCAGGGGGTCTGAGTCAGTCCTATGCTGTTTCCCAGCTATCAGTCTGGGGTCCATGAGCTCCCCCTTGTTTAGGTCAGCTGTTTGTGTGGGCTTCTCCAGCCTGGTCTTGACCCCTTCCAAATTCTTTTTTCTTGAAAATAGGTTTTCCTGTTATTTTACTTCAGGATAACAACTATTATCAAAGGTTTGCTATAAAAGAGGTTGTTCAATTTTGGTAGAGTTGCAAGAGGACCTAGTCCAATTTTTCAGCCCATGAATTGAGTTCCCTCTACAGTAACTCTCCTTGCTTGAACAATTCCAGGGTGGGAACTCATAACCCGCTCCAGCAGCATGCTCCATCACCAGGGAGCTGGTGTTTACAAATGATTGCATAGGAAGAACAGAGCCTGCCACTCAGTACCACCTGCCTTTGACAGTCGTGGGAATGTCCTTCAAGGCTACATAGGAAGTGACAGTTCTACAGGAGAACTTCCTGATATGTGTGGGTGCTGCTGTCCCCACACACTTCAGTCTGTCCATCCCTAACATTTCTATCCAGACAGAATCTTGCTCTAAGTGACCTGATTTGGGCAACCCTTGTTATACAGGCCAATTTAGACTCCGTACTAGGGGTGAGGGATTCAGTGAAACTGGATAATTTAGTTCAATGGATATTTTATAGATTCTTGGCCAACTAATGGTATCCACTGCACCATGCTCTGGGGGCAGAGATGATGAAGATACATCTCTGATCTTCAGGTGCTCACCCAGAAGTGAAATCCCACAGAGCAACAGGTTAATGCATATCTCTGTCTCTTTGCCCTGCTCAGGCTGCTCCAGAGTTATAGGGAGTGGCGTTGTTTAAAGGAGAAAATCATTGCAATGGAATGATGGACAAAGGCCATGCTCAGAAGGAAGCTTCCATTAAATTCTTTAATACCAAAAGCAGGGGACGGTGTAAGGTGGCCTTATCGCAAAGGGCGAGGAAGCATTAACTTAGAGTAGCAAGAGAAGAGGGCGTGTCTTCTCCTTGGAGAACTGAACGGGAGGTTGTCTACAAAGGGTCTGAGGTGGCGGAAGGATACTTGAAAGTTCACTGTGTAACAATCCACAGCCTTATCAAGCAAACTGTTTTCATTCAGAGTTCTGTCTGTCTTTCGGTGAGAGGATTAGAAGTTTCTTCTTGGGACAACTAAGGGTCCCTACATATGGGAAATGGCTTTCAGCCAAACTTAGCTATTGAGAAAACCTCATGAACATGTGTACAGCTCTGTAGCTTGCATAAATGGGTTAATAATTAAGACAGAGCTAGCCCATAAACAATAATGGTAACTGGCCAACAGGATTGTATCAAATACAGAGTCTCAAAGTGTTATTTGGGGCTGGTGCAGCTGTGGGCCCAGGCGGGCTGGCGGGCTGGCGGGCTGGCGGTGGGCGGGCTGGCGGGCTGGCGGAAAACCTGCAAGCTACACAGCTCTTAAGTGACCAATGTCTAATTTTTAAATATTTAAGTGTAAGTTTGCATAGCTGAGCTTACAGATGTGCACCATATGTGTGCAGGTACTTTCAGAGGTCAGAAGAGGGCATTGGACCCCTGGAACTGGAGTTACAGGCAGTTACTGTGAGCTGCCATACGGATGCTGGGAACCACACCCCATTCTTCGGCAAGAGTGCTAGGTACTCTTAACCCCTGAGCTATCTCTCCTCTGCAAGGTCACCTTCTTAAGTCTATAGACAGGCACTGACTGCCCCATATGTCCTAACCCCAAGGGTATAGCCTTCAGCAAGACGGAAGCTGAGGGAGGGAAAGAGAAAAAGCAGACCCCGAGGGAATAGGAATAATGTGAAGAACAGAAAGATCTAAAAACAAAGCAAGAGAAGCTCACATTTATATCCACCAGGAGAGCCGTGAAAGGGAAAACTCCACGGAAGAAAATGATCTTGGAAATGAAAACATTTTTTAAATGGCTGCCAGAAGAAAATATTCGGTGGAATTGAAGGAGAAGGAAGTAGCTCTCTCAGAAAGCAGAATTGTAAAAATCCAATAGAATTGTAGACCGAAGCCAAGGAGAACTCCTGGAAAGCAGGCTAACAAGATGTATGGAAAAGATAACAAAGATGAAGGGAGAATCAATTGGGAAGGTTCATGCTGGACTAATAGGCATCCCAGAAAGAGACAACAGGGAAAATTGAGAGAAAATGATCAAATAAATAATAGAGGAAAATTCTCAACCCTGAAGCTTGTGGGTCCTTAAAGAGCCTGCTGAGTCAATCCAGCCAAGACTGAGCATCTATCTGCAGGAACATGTGTCAGCCTCGAATTCCAGAGACAAAGAAAATGAGCGAAAAACGCTCAGAGAAGATATATAAAATTCCAGTAAACATTAAAGTGGCATGAGAAGTTTTCATGACTCCACAGTGTAGACAGAATAGGCCTGTGCAGTTTAGAGCAGAAACCATCTGAGTTCAATAGCCAAAAAAATGACCATCAAGCTTCGGGGTAGAACAAAGCCATTTTTGTGATGTAAGGACTCACTGACCTATTTTAAAAAATTATTAACAACACACTTCATGGTGGGCCTGCAGCACAGGTCTATAACTCCAGAAACTCCAGAGGCCAAGGCAGGAGGACAAGGACCTGCCTGGGGTACAGAGTGAGTTCAAGGCCAGCCCAGGAAAGTTAGTGAGAGCCTGCCTCACACAAAAAAAAATAAAAAGAGAGCCAATAGCTCGGTGAAGGGCTTGCCCAGCATGCAGAGGAAAAGACTAAGCCAAGAATGGCAGACTAAGTCCAGAACAGTGTCCCCACTCTGGAGAGCATCTAGGAGCCGTCCGGGGCTGCCCTTGCCAATAGCTATGCACACATAGGGGAGCTGCCACCCAATTCGGAGCATTAAGACAGCAGCCGTCATGACAGGGGCTGTTCTGAATGAAAGAGATACTCTAGAAAGTCGAGGAGGGGCCAGAGCAGCTGCTTAAAGGATATCAGAAAGTCAAGGAGAAATTCCAAACTTCTGCAAACACAAACATTAGTCCTTGGTAGAAGAAGCTCAGCCATTAGAGAGCCCTTTCTGATCCTGGCTGAGGCAAGCTTTAGATCAGTAAGGACTTTTGTCGTGAGTGAAGATCTTTTATTCTGTCTTAAGGAAGCCTGGATCTGTCTGGTCAACCAGTACAGCAGTCTTAAAGCTACCACAGGGGCACTTGTAAATTTAAATGTAAACTAGCCAGGGGCTGGAAAGATGGCTCAGGGTTAAGAGCACGGATCGCTCTTCCAGAAGGACAGGGTTCAATTCCCAGCACCAATATGACAGCTCATAGGTGCCTGAAACTTCAGTCCTGGAGGATCCAATACTCTTCTTCTGGCTTCTGTGGGCAAAATAAAAGTAATCTTAAGTTTTTAAAGAGTGTAAATTAGATAAAGGTATGTGTCGCCAAAGGCTCTAGCTGACAGGTTGTGTGATTGCCCATTCAAGATGTCATAGGCCTAGGCAGTATGATTACAGTGGGAAGGTGGAGCCAGCTCCTCTAAAGAGACTTTGTTTCTAATGTTCAAAAAAATTTTTTTTAATTTCATAAACGTGTGTATGTATGTGTATGCGTGTACATGTGTGTGTATGTATGCACATGTGTGTATATGTGTGCATGTATATGCATGTGTATATGTATAAGTGTGTATGTGTGTTCCAAGAAAATTGTGACTGGGTAGAAGGACCCTGTCAAGAACCTGACTTAGAACTTCTCCACTGTGTTAATAGGGAGCTACCAAATAGGTGTAGTTGTTGTTTGAGACAGAATCTCACTATGTAGTCCTGGCTGTCCTGGAACTCTTTAGACCAGGCTGGCCAGGGACTCACAGAGATCCTCCTGCTCTGCCTCCTAAATGCTGGGATTAAAGGCATGTGCGCCACTGTGCCCAGCTCACCAATGAATTTTAAGAAGAAAGGTCCTTAGGATTGAATTTCTATTTTTGGAAAAATACATCGGCCACAATAAATCTGGAAGCTGTTTCTATAAAGCTCTGAAATGCAGAAGGAAAATCCTGTGCCAGCCAGGCAGGGATCACAGTGGGAGGTAGGAGGGAAAGCATTAGAGCAAACACTTGAAGTAAATGTGTGACAAGGCTTGAGTTGTCGGATGGGGTGGATGGGGAAGAAGGACGGTGCTTTCTGAAGTCTGGAGAAGATGTGCAGCGCCTCGTGAATGTTAGTGGTTGAGATGAGTGGCCCAGCTTGCAGAAACCCGTCAGGGCTGAGAGAGCCTGTGGGATGGACAGACTGCACGCTCTAAGGAAAGGGCAGTACTGAAGCTGTAGACTAGGGGGCCATCTGCCAGAGGTGGAGGTGGGAAGAGGCTGACCTGAGGCCAGCCTGAGTTGCATTGAGTGACCCTGTCTCAAAATGAAACGATAGAGCAGGGCAGTCTAAGACCGCGCATGTACAGCCGAGCATCCTTTCGGGGCTCATCCTTCACTTTTATTTCCTCTACTGTGAAATACCTATTTTGTGTTTTTGATTATTTTTCCATTTCTATTATTTATTTCAAACTAAAGCCATCAGCTAGCTTAACGATAAAACTATGGAAGGGAGTCCCAGTAGAGTAAGGAGCTGTTAGATGAAGTAGTAATTAAAGCAGTTAAATAAGAAGAAGAAATGAAGCGCCAAATTACAGAACAGGAAGCAAAATTGTATCTTTAGTGTAACAGGACCTGGTTGCATAAGTGGAAAGTCCAAGAAAATGACAGGGAAATATTGCAGCAAGTAAGAATTCTCTGAGCTAGGTGATGCAAAATTAATACAGAACATTAATATCATTCCTCAAACAACAAGGACTTTAAAAGTATAATGGAAGAACCGATTGCAATAGCAATAAAGACACAAGGATTGTATGAGGAATTTACAGCATTGCGGAGAATCACAACAGGAGCTACAAAATAGAAATGAACAGTCTCATTCTTCACTTGGACGTTGATTATCCAAGTATTACAATGACGTTCATTCTTCTTAAATTATGCCTGATACTTAATTACCTGGGTATCTTTTATTCTTGGAATCAGACAGGGTTGTTCTTAAGCATTTGTGAAGAAATAAATACTCCCAGACATCCAGGAAATTCTCTTCAGTCACCTCAGAAGAGGTCAGCTCCACTGTTTGTGAAAACATAATTAAAATGAATAATTAGTGGGGAACATTCAGTCTGAGCGGCAGAGCAGAGTGAAGCTCTCAGGGAGAAAAGATTAATGGAGGGATTTAGCATTTCCTGAAACGGCATCTCACACCAGAGAGATTAAGACAGGCTGTTCAGTATTTAAGGCTGTACCAGCCGGGGACATATTTTGGAGAACAAGTGACTCCAATCTTTACATCAAAATCGAGGAAATATTTGAAAGTTAAAAGTGAAGTCACAAAAGTACTAGAAGAAAACAGGAGACACTATATATATACTTGAATGTGTGTGTGTGTGTGTGTGTGTGTGTGTGTGTGTGTGTGTGTGTGTGTGTGAACTTGCTCTTATAGAGCAGGCTGGTCTCAAACTCACAGAGATCTGCCTGCCTCTGCCTCCCGAGTGCTGGGACTAAAGGTGTGTGCCACCACCACCAGGCTGTATTCATTGTTTTTTGAGGCAGGGTCTTACTCTCTAGCCAGCACTGACTCTGAACTAGTGGTAATTCTCCTGCCTTAGCATCTCAAGTGCTGGCATTACATGCGCCACTACACCTAGCACATGTGCTCTCTCCCATATATGTTTATATGACTATAAAAGAATAACACAGATGGAGCTGGAGAGTTGGCTCAGCGGTTAAGAGCACCAGCTGCTCTTCCAGAGGCCCTGAGTTCAATTCCCAGCAACCAAGGTGGCCCACAACCAACTGTAATGAGATCTGGTGCCCTCTTCTGGCCTGCAGGCAGAACACTGTATACATGATAAATAAATATATGTATGGGTTGTGAGGTAACTCAGCAGGTAAAGGCACTCCTCGTCAACTCTGACAAGCCGAGTTTATGCTCTGTGGCCCACAGGGTGGAAGGAAACTCCTCTCTCAGTCCTCTGATCTCCACAATGGACTTCGTGTGTTTTCTATATCCCATGAGCCATGACTGCAAGAAACCGTGTTTGATATCTGAGTTTGGCTTCTTTCTCTTAATATGATTATCCCAGTCGCACCAT
Source organism: Cricetiscus sungorus (assembly GCA_030556225.1). Lineage (NCBI taxonomy): Eukaryota > Metazoa > Chordata > Mammalia > Rodentia > Cricetidae > Cricetiscus > Cricetiscus sungorus. The sequence goes on along the minus strand of JANBXA010000097.1, from coordinate 26,726,030 downwards.
TTCCCTGCAAGGACGTTGCATTCATTCTTCTCTGAGGCTGAAATAAACTCCGTTGTTTTGGGACATCTGGGTTGGTTCCGTAACTTAGCTGCTGTGAATAGGATGCAGTAAATACCCTTGGGATGGCTGGGTCAGGTGGAAGACACGGGGTGACTTCCCAGTGGCTAAGCTAGTTTACATTCCTGACTGCAGGCCACATCCTCACCAGTATCTGTTGTACTTATTTTCTAAGTGGTTGTCTTTCTTACTGGGGTGAGATGGACTCGCACTATAAATCTATTCTGCATTTCTCCGATGGCTGGTGAGTTGACCACTTTTTCTCGTGTTTATTGGCCCTGTATACTTAGGCTGTCTCTCATTTCACTAGCTCTTTTATTGGTTGGGTTCTTTGATTTCCTTTTAAAAGATATGTTAAATACACAGTACATTGTCTTAAGTGTTTTTTTTTTCAAAATATTTTACAATAATTACCTAAACACTTTTTATCCTGTAAAATTAAAACTTTATGTTCATTAAAAATAATCCTAGATATCAATCCCTTATCTGTGAACAAATATTTTCCGGGTTGTCCTTGACTATTGATAGCTTATTTTGATACATATTTCTTTCTTTTTTTTTCTTTTTTTGTTTTTTTTGTTTGTTTGTTTGTTTGTTTTGTTTTGTTTTTTTCAGACAGGGTTTCTCTGTATTGCTTTGGAGTTGTCCTGGAATTAGCTCTGTAGACCAGGTTGGACTCAAACTCACAGAGATCCATCTACCTCTGCCTCCCAAGTGCTGGGGTTAAAGGCATGCACCACCAATGCCTGGTGACATATATTTCTTTTGAGAGAAAGTTTCATGTAGCCCAGAGAGGTCTCAAGAACAGTATGTACCCAAAGCTGGCCTTGAACTCCTGATCCTCTACCTCTCAAGTTCTGGGATTATAGTTTGATTTCTTGTTTAGTTTGGCCTTTTTTTTTCCCCTTTCTTTTAGCTTCTTAATATAGTCTAGTTAGTGAACAGAATAGAAAGCCTAGATACAGACAGATATAACAGCCTAGACAGATATAACCACCCTGCTTTTGGCTACAATGATAGAAATACACATGGAAGGTTTTTTGTTTGTTTTTTCAAAGACAGCCTCTTCAACAAATGATGCTGGGAAAAACGGATACCCACATGTAGAAGAATGACACTAGGTCCACATCTCTCATTCTGTGCAAAAATTCATTCCAGCTGGGTCACAGCTTTAATAGAAGACCTAAAATCCTGGATCTGGAGAGTTGGTTCAGTGGCTAAGATCATTGTTGCTCTCATACAAGGCCCACCCACACGGCAGCTCACAATCATCTGCAACTCCAGTTTCAGAGAATCTGACACCCTCTTCTGGCGCCGCATGCACGTGGTTCACAGGCATACACATATAATAAAAAATAAATAAGCCTCTTTTTAAAAGGCCTGAAACTCCTAGAGGAAAAAAGAAAGAAATCAAAGAAAATGCTTCGAAATACAGGTGCCCCCAGCTAGAACTGCAGTCACTTGAGAAATAAGACCTCCATTATCCTTTCTAATGTGTGCAACACATTCTTCTAAGTCATCAATCAACTAATTGGGGAGATTTTCTCAGTGTTTCGATGTTATAAATAATGTTATGTTAAATACACATGGGTAGACATCTAAGGGAATTTGTTTATCTACATCTATGAAAAATTCATCAAAAATGAATTGAGTCAAACTGTAAGCATACTTCAAAGGACCCTGATGTATATGGACAATTTGGTTTTCTTGTGGCCCCATGTAAGAGAGGCTCCATTTTCCCACCTTTTACCTGTCCTGAGCATTATTGTTCCTCGTCTTCACCATTTTTACGATTGTTTCTTTTCATGTATGTACTTGTGTGTGCCTGAGTGTGCACGTAGAAGTCAGAAGACAACTTCTACCATGTGGGTCCCAGGGATGGAACTCAGGTTGCCAGGGACGGCAGCTAATACCTTTACCTGCTGAACCATCTCGCTGGCCATTAATTAACATGTTAATAAGAATACAAAGTAGTAAGTTTCATTGTGACAGTTTCATGCATTCGTATCATTATGCTTTCTTCTTATTTACCCCAACCCTGCTAATCTCCCTCATCCCTTCTCTGTCCATTGGTCATCATCTTTTCCCTAATAGTCCATCTTTCTACTCTCATGCCACAAATATTCAATTATCTTCCATTGCACCCTCTCCCTCTTTCCATTAGACACCGTCCTTCTCTTTAGTCCTCTTTCTATTTTCATGGTGTGTGTGTTTATTCTATATGAGAGAAAATAGGTAATATTCATCTGGCTGAATCTGACTCATCCCAATATTTGCTATCCTCACAGACTGAAAATTAATTTTCATTTTAAAAATACCATTCCTTTTATTATTATTGAGGCTGAAGATTTGTAGAAAAATATTGGGCTAGGAATGAGGCTCAGTGTGGAACATTGCCTATTATGTGTGTGGTAGTCTGACTGCAATTGACCCCATAAGCTTATAGGGAGTGGCACTATTGGGAGGTGTGGCTTTGTTGGAATAAGTATGGCCTTGTTGGAGGAAGTGCGTCACTGTGGAGGCAGGCTTTGGGGTATCATATGTTCAAGCCACACCCGGTATTTCAGTTAACTTCCTGTTGCTTGTGCAAGATGAAGAACTCTCAGCTGTCTCTCCAGTATCCATCATGATGATAATGGACTGAACCTGTGTACTGTAAGCCACCCAATTAAATGTTTTCCTTTATAAGAGTTGCTGTGGTCATAGTGACTCTTCACAGCAATAGAAACCCTAAAAGACAGGGTTGGTGCCAGGAACAGCTGGGGCACTGCTGCGATAGACTGGACTGTGTGTTTCTTTAGAGTGCTATGTACTTTGAAACTTTGGGTTAGGAAAGCAGTGGAATGCTTTAAGCATGGTCACACTAGTAGGAGCATGGAAGACAGCGGTGCTGAGAATGATTTGAACTGTGGAGGGATGGCTCAAGTAGTTTCAGAAGAGAAGAATTTTAGTATGTTGCCTAGATATCATTCTTGTGATGTTTTGCTGAAGAAAGTGGCTGCTTTTTGTCCTTGTCCAAAGAGTCTGATTGAGGTTAAAGTGAAGAGATCTGGATTAATTCTGTTGGCAGAGAAAATCTCAAAGCAGTCTAGTATAGACTCTGTTGTGTGATTACTAGTGTTCATGCTTTTAAAGATTTACAATGAAAAGGAGCAAGTTAAGAAAGGAAAAATACTAAATGTACAATTTGAGGAGAAAAGGAGCACCACAAGTAGAATGGAGCTAAATTCTGTGTTCAAGGTAATTAGATTAAGAGATGTGATAAAGGGAGTGGTGACCTCGGGGCAGGATTCAGGGCAAGGAATTAGAGAAAAGCTTAGAGCAGGGTGTGGTGGTGGTGGTGGTGGTGGGGTACACCTTTATTCCAAGCACGGGGAAAGCAGAGGCATGCAGATCTCTTGAGTTTGAGGTCACCCTGGTCTAAAGAGCAAGTTCCAGAACAGCCAAGCTTAGGCAGTGAAGGAAACCATGGAAAACAGAAAGCTGGTGAAGATGTGATTGAACAAGGGGCCATATTCCAGTCCCACACAGCAGCAGAATTTGGCAGCTTCAGCAGCATGATTCTGGCGTTGTAGTCAAGGACAAAAGCAAGGGGTTATGGAATATTCTTCTGTAACTAAGGAAAGCTGCTGAGGCCAGGCAGGTGTCAGGACTGTCCGTGAATGGAGGTCTGGAGAGGCCATTGTGTGAAGCTGTGAAAGAAGCCTGGATTGCCTTGGAGACCCCAAGCTGTTAGAGATGCCAGAGCCATGGGATACCTGCTTAGGAAAGCTGCTATCAGGGAGTGCAACCAGCCCAAGACAAAGAAGTGTGTTACAGTCAACAAGGCTGAAAAGATCTCCAAGATCTGAAGAGTGCCTTGACATCAGACATAAAGACAGAGTTTGCGATTTGCCCAGCTGGTTTTCAGTCTTTCTTTGGCCCAGTATTTTCTCACTATGCTCCTTTCCCTATGTTTTGAAATGTAATATATATCCTGTGCCATTATATGATGGAAGTATGTGATCTGCTTTTTTACTTTGATTTTTACAGGGGATTACAGTTAAGAGACTTTATGAATCTCAGGAAGAGACTGAACTTTGGGCTTTTAAACATTGTTGAGACTGTGATAGACTATGGGAACTTTTGAAGTTGAACTAAATACATTTTGCATTATGATATTGTTACAAGCTTATGGGGGGGCAAGGAGTGAAATATGGTAGTTTATATGTAACTGGCCCCCATAAACTCATAGGGAATGGCATTATTGGGAGGTACGGCTTTGTTGGAGGAAGTGTGTCACTGTGGAGGCAGGCTTTGAGGTCTCATATATGCTCAAGCCACACCCAGTGTCTCAGTTCACTTCCTTCTGCCTGTGTAAGATGGAGAATTCTCAGCTATTTCTCCAGCACCAAGTCTGCTGGCACGCTGCCATGTTGTCCTATCATGATGATAATGGAGTAAACCTCTGAACTGTAAGCCACCACCCAATTAAATGTTTTCCTTATAAGAGTTGTTGTGGTCATGCAACAATAGAAACCCTAACTAAGACAATGTCAAGGCCTGAGTTTGATCCCTATACACACACACACACCTACCTTAAGGATATTTGTCTTAGTGTGTCATGCTGGAAATATTTCCCTAGCTGGGATTTGTAACCTGTATAATATTTAAAGTTTCAAGTACATATCACAAAGGCAGAATAGTATAATAAGGTCTCACATCTCCACAGCCCAGTGGCAACCATTATTAGCAGTCAATTTTGTATATTCTCTCGGCCTTCTTCTATTATTTTGAAGCAAATCCCAGACATCATAGTTTTTTCCTGCAAATATATTTTTTTTTCCCCTAAAAACATTTCTGTTGTGTGGTGTCTTTGACACAGGGAAGGAATCTGTACTTCAGTAAATCTAATCAGAAGCGGGCAATCTTTCTGTTATTCTGGCAACACTTCCTCAACTGTGCATTCTGTCCCCCGCCACCAACCTAAAAGGCCAATTGGATTTTCTGGCCCGCTCTTTTGATCCGTTTTCTTTGACACCGAGACCTTATGCGGCAATTACTATGGGCTTAAGATATATATGTTTTCATATTTGATGTGACAAGTGTGCCAGGCTCCCATTTAGCCTTTTTTCCCCGAGTGTTATGAATCCCCTTACTGATCCTTGTCCCGATAATGACAGATCCCTTATATCAGGCACTACTCAAAACTCAACTGAGAGGTTGATTGCAGCGATCGAGTGTGTAGGCGAGTTAGGGGAAGGCGAACGTTTTTACAATATGGATGCCTCCAGATTGATGCAAATGATTACAAGAATTGTGAGATTTTCCTCCTGAGAAGTGGCTCATTGGCTGGCTCTCTTCCCTGGCTGTGTAATTATTTGCTTGTTTATTCACCGTGGTGTGGTCCTAGTGCCCAGTGCATAAGCTGTGTCCCCAGCCTGTCCCTTCCTGACATTTTATATTTTGCTTGCTATCAAGAGTGAAACCTTGTGTTTTCCCATTATGATTTCTAGCTGATTGTAGCTAAAAAATATTTTCAATATTTCCTTTGAAACTATCTACTCTTTCCAACTCATCAATTGGCATAGTTTTCACTTGATCTTCAAGTTTTCAATGAAGACAGACAATCAGATTTTTAACTCTCCCTGTTGAATGAGGACATTGCTTTTTCTTTCTCTCTTCTGGTCGCATTGACTAGAACCTCCAAATAAAGTGGTGCTCTGTGATTGCTCCAACCAAGGACACTCTGTGTTACAGGCCAGTGTCTCTCATCCTTTTGGCTTTTAAATAGTTTCAACTATTCTAGGAACACGTTTTCCATATACACCAGGAATCCTTAAAATATGCTTATGCTTTTAGCTCAATTCAATTTTTTAAAATTGTTTTTTATGAGTGTACCGTGCATTGCAGGACAGATATATATTTAATAATAAATATGCTTGGATCCTGATTGGATTTAGTCTTTATTTGGTTTTAACTTATGCTTTGATTTCTAGAGAGATGGGCTTTATCAAGCATTTTTTGGGGGGGGGGAATCTGTCAAAGGATCATATCATTTTAATCTATTCCAGAGATTGCCTGTATTAGCGTATGCCTTGATGTGCACAGACTCCACATCCCAGAATAAGCTTTTTTGTGGTCATATATGTTATTATTTTAGTACTCTTCTGCTGCCTTCTGTTTATGATATTTATTTTTGTTCCCACTAATGTTTTAACAGGAAACAGCAGATCACTGTTGTCAAAAGCTTAACTGAGATGGGGAGGAAAGGGAGCAGAGGATGGGCTCTTGGGAGATAAAGCAGAAAGCAGGAACTTGGAGAAGTGAAAGAAAGGGACTTCAGAGTGTGGAGGGAACCACCATATGACAGCAGGGTGGTTTTGAGTAGGAAAAGGGACAATCCATGGTGCTGAGACTCATGTTGTGAAGGAGAAACATTGTGCAGTGACATGGACTAGACCACTGGGGTAGGTTATTGTAGTGGGGGGCTTCAGTAGTCACCGGGGAAAAGTTGTCTTCAGGGGAAAATTATAGGCAGACATAGTTGGCAGTGGTTGAGAGAAATGGAGTCACTCAGGCTCATTGCGGGGTAATGAGACCCTACTGAAGTTAAATTATATTTTAATATTACATTTTTTTTTTTTTTGAGATGGCGTTTTTTGGTCTACAGCCATACCACTGTGAACGTGCCTGATCTTGTCTGATCTCAGAAGCTAAGCAGGGTTCCTGGTTAGTATTTGGATGGGAGATAGTGTTTTTTGTAGCTCAGGCTGGTTTTGAACCTGTTATACAGCTGAGGATGACCTTGAACTTCTGAACTTCCTGCCTCCATTTCCTGAGTACTGGGATTACAGACATGTGCCAACATGCCTATTTATACAATGCTGGGGCCTTCTGTATGCTAGATAGGTTCTCTCCCAACTGAGCTACATTTCCAGTCAAATACTGTGCCTTAGCTTTGTTCATTCCATCAAAAGGTGGTTTGATTTGTGGTTGTTGTTTCTACAGTACTGGGGGTTGCTCAGCATGGTGACAAACTACCACTAAGCCACATCCTCAACCCTTGTTCAGCTAATGGTTGTATTTTATTTTTTTGCTGTTTGTTTTTGAACTGGGTCTTATTGTGGCACTCATTATGCAAAAAGGGTTGAGCTAGAGCTTGTGGTGATCCTCTTGCTTTGGACTCAAGTGTGCTGGGATTTCAGGCACATGTCATTTTGAGCCCAGACACAAGATCATGATAAGTGTTTGCATCATTTTGCAAACTTGTGTTGTGCTTTTTATGGCTGAGCTCTGAGAGTTAAAAAAGAGCCGATAGACTGAGCTGGAGTGAGGGTTTTGATGGGTGAGTGTGGAAGGCAGACACTGAGGCCAGGGAGGTACAGAGGTTTCACAAACCAGCACGGAGCAGCAGGGGTGCTCATAACACACAGGCCTCTCCCGATGAGGCTATCATAGCCTGTCTTTGTTTTATAGTTCTGCCTTGAGGCAAAAGTTTCCATTTTTGTCCTGTCACAAAACAAATAGAGTGCACCCTGGCCTCAGCTAGATCACTTATGTAACAGGTTTCACGCTCGGACACTTCTTGACAGTTACAAAAAGTCGATGGAGCTGGGAGCTTCCGCTGGAACACCAGGCAGTGCGCTCTCTGAGTCAGTCGAAGAATGCAGCTGCCCCTGGGTGCGTGAGCCCCTGCTTGCCCTTGGGAAGCTTGGGGGCACTCAGGGGACACATGAGAGAGCAGTTCAGAGCCTTTGTTTAATCACTCTCTCAGAGTGTTAGATCTGTTACCCTTCCTCTGCACAGGGCTCCGGAGACCCTCACTTTCCTCTGCTGCAGAAGGCCATCTCTCTGCCTCCATTCCCTTGATTAGAAACTTCTCCCCGGGTTCCAGTGCTGTCTTCTCTATGTGCTTTCTCAAGCTCCGCTTTGACCTGACCTCCTGGGTTGCTCTCATGGGGTCCAGAGCAGGGTCATTCCCTAGAACGCCCCTGATAGCATCCATCCTCTTTCTTGTCCCACCCATGACCCCAGTTTCCCATCCTCCCCTTCCTTCCCGTTTTCCATCTCCTGGCCCCCTCCTCTTCCTTCCCCTACTCCCCCCTCCCCCCTCTCCTATCCTCTTCCTCCTCCTGTTCAACCCAGCCCTCATTAGCTTCCTCATTAGTTACTAGGCAGCTCTCCTCTCTGGCCCCTCCCACTCTAGTTCTGCCTGGAGCTCAGCTCCTCAGACTCTCCAACCTCAACATCTGAGCCACACTCTCCTGCTCTCCCATCCTCTGGCCCCCAAGCCAGCCCCTCCGAGTACTTCCTGGAGCCAAGGCTCTGTTCTCCCAGGAACCTCATGAAAGTGTGTGGTTATATACTATATCCCAACTATGAAATATACCCCATGGTGGCTACCTGACTGTCTCACTCCTCCACCGTGCTTTTCTTTTGTAGCTTTTCCTTAGGGGAGGGACAGCAAGCGCCAGCGATCCTCCCACCTCTGTCCCTGCAACTCTGAGGTTACAGTCACCATGTCTGCATTTTGCACGTGTCCTGGAGATTTGAACTCAAGTCCCCATGTTTATTCAGCGCTCTCTTTTATCCAGTGAGCCATCTCCCTGGTCCGGTTTTGCCTTGTTTTTGATTGACACACAATTGAACATGTTTGTGGGTGCAGTATGACTTTCTGATGTATGTATACATCGTGTAATGATCAGATCAGGGCAGTTAGTGTATCCATCACTCTCAGCATTTATCAATTGCTGTTGTCTTTCAGAAGAGCCGGGACAGAGGGTTTGGAGTATTCTCAGTGCTTTCCTGTTCCCTTTTAATCGTCACACATCATTACCTAAAAATAATTACAAAGCTAGTTTTCCCCTCATGACAAATAATCTATGCTCATGGTAGGAAATTTGTGAAACAGAGATAAAGAGAAGGAAGACAATAGGAAGCCTCCACAGTTCCACCAACCAGGAACAATTGCTGTTAGCAGGGACATAGCCATGCTGCCTTCCAAACGTATAAATCTGTAAATTCCCAGCACTCAGGAGGCAGAGACAGGCGGGTCTCTGTTAGTTAGAGGCCAGCCTGATCTACAGTGCAAATTCCAGGACAGGCTCCAAAGCTACAGAGAAACCCTGTCTGGAACAACAACAACAACAAAAAAGTAAAGGCCTTTGCTGGGCATCGTGGGTAACACCTTTAATCCCAGCACTCAGGAGGCAGAGGTAGGGGCAGATAGAGCTCTGTGAGTTCAAGGAAAGACTGCCCTATGTAGCAAGTTCCAGGAATAACCAGGGCTACATAGTGAGTCCTTGTCTAAAAAATTAATAATAAAAATTACTTTTAAAAAGGCTAAGAGGCCTCATTCATCAAATGAATCACAAGAAGAAGGGAAAAATCAAAAGCCACAAACTGGGAGGAAATGCCAGCAACCCATTATACCACAAAGGCCAAGTGCGGTTGTTAGTTAAAGGCCACGTGCAGTTCATAGCGAAAAGCCTTCTACAAATAAAATTTAAAAAGAACAGTGGGCAAAAGACATTGTGCTCATCTCTCTTCTCATAATCTCACAGTCAACAACAGACACAGACAATGCTGGACCTCAGAAACAAGCAAGTCATAAGCTATCATGCTGGCCCTTGCCTGTAATTCTGGCACTTGGGAAGCAGGGGCAGGATTGCCAAGTTTTAGACCAGATGAGTCTACAGAGGATGGCCCTATCTCAAAAGGGGGAGGAGGGTAAAAACCCAGCACGAAGTAATTTAGCAAAACCAAAATGAGAAATAGAGACATAAAACCAAGTAAGGGTCACAGAACCCCTGAGAGGGAGCAGCTTGCGTGGTAGATATTAGGGTGTCTGTGCAGCCTTCATTGAGAGATTGGGAATGAGCAAAAACCTGTATGAAGTGAGGTAGTGACCTGGGGCTGAGAAAGGAGCATTCTGGGTAGACAGAACAGCAGCAGAAGGCCCAGTATGTCATGAGAGGATCACTCACAGGGGTTGAGCCATCTCTCATCAATCAACACTCAGGAAAATGCACCCACAGGGACATGCCCACAAGCCAATCTGATGCAAGCATTTCCTCAGCTGAGGTCCCCTCCCGTCACATGACGCTAGTTTGTGCCACGTTCACCACACATCCCCCTAAAAAAAATTCTTAGCATCTTTTTATAAATTAGGCCTTCTCCTGACCCCTGACCCCAGGCCACCACAGATCTTTCTGTCTCTATGGTTTCACCTGTGCAATAGCCTGACATACATTGGATCACGCAGTACACAGAGCTTCATGCCTAGCTTTTTCCACTGAGCATAATGCTCTCAAGATCTCTCATGCCAGTAAAGCTAGCAGAGCATGGTAGCAACTAGCATTCACTTCCTTAACAATGAAGTCAGGCTTCTTACTATGCTATTACTTTCCAGAAAGTGTAGCGTTTACTGCAAAATCATTGCCGTTCCTTATCCTTTTTTTTTTCCATATATCAGATTCCTTTTAAGATTTATCTTTTTACTTTTGTGTGTGAGCATGAGTGAGTAGGTCAGAAAGTTTTTGAGAGTCCTGGGGATTGAACTGAGGTTTCTAGGCTTGGTGGAAAATACCTTAGTCCACTGAACCACCTTCCTGGATAGTTTCCATTTTCCCATGGAAATTTCTGTATGCATTAATGCATGTGTCCTCTTTTTATAAATCCCTAAACTTTGTTTTTTGAGACAGAATTTCTCTGTGGCTTTGGAGGCTGTCTTGTAGACCAGGCTGGTCTCAAACTCACAACAAAACCCCTTAGACTGTGGGCTGGGGTAGTGGCTCTGTTGGTAAAGTGCTTGCTTCATAAGTGTGAGGACCTGAGTTTGAGCCCCAAACCCCTCGTAAAGCAGCTTGGCGAGGCAGTGTACACCTGTAATCCTAGCCCTGGAAGGCAGAGACAGGAGGATTCCCCAGGGCTTGCCCTCTGGCCAGTCTTACTGCATTGGAAAGTTCAGTGAGAGATTCTGCCTCAAAGGGTGAAGAAACTTAGCAGCTTCTGGCATGTGCACGTGTGCACGAACACAGAGAACACAGACTGCACGAGAAAAGGGGAGAGAAGAGGCCTGAGGGCTTGTACCAATGTACAATGCATAGTTGTGTGAAAGTATCCTTATGTGACACAGTACCAAGTACAATGTATACATACAATGACTCTTTATTTTTAAAGAACACATTGGAATAGTACCTCCACCAAGAACCTTATTTTAATCTAATCATCTGCCTTAAAGACCTTATCTCTAAAGATAGTCGCATATGGAGGTACTGGGAGTTAGGACTTCCACGTGAGAGTGGGGGAGGGGAAGAATTCATCAACAAGCGGTCTAGACTCTCCAGTTCTCACCATGCCAGTAGCCCTGCCTTCTGATCTCTGCCACCTAGTAGAAGAACCCTAGTAAAAGTGTAAGGCAAAACTATCTGCTTCGCCTTGTGTGGTCCCCAACTCTCAACAGCCGCAGTCCTGTGTTGCCATCACCCTACAACAGGAGATGGAGACTGTTGTTTCCTATATTTTGTTGCTCAAGTCGGGACAGCAAGTCCAGTGTTAGCGACTAGTGTGCTGGCAGTGTGAGCCCGACTCCAGCTTTTCTTCTCCTTTCTTTCTTCCTTTCTTTCTTTCTCTTTCTTTCTTTCTTTCTTTCTTTCTTTCTTTCTTTCTTTCTTTTTTTTTTTTTTTGCTCTGTGTAACAGCTGTGCTGTCCTGGAACCCGCTCTGTAGACCAGGCTGACCTCGAATTCACAGAGATCTGCCTGCCTCTGCCTCCCCAGCTCAGGGATTAAAGGTATTCACCACCAACGCCATGCTTTGACTCCAGCTTTTGCCAACTCTGCTCTGACTCAGCCACCAAGATTATTTCTGATGTCAAACAGACCCTTCTCTGTTACGAGCTTCTTCTTTAGACTAAAAGGGGAATTGGTAGGTGTCTTGTCAGTGAACTTGTAAAGATGGCCACACCTCCTTGGGCCTGGTCTTGGGCAGCTGGAAGTGGAAAGAGAGGCGGCATGGCTTTCCTTGGCGTGGTCTTTCTGGTGAGTCAGCAGATCTTGTAGGGAGAGCACGGAAACTCTCCGGCGGTTCTTTGTATGTTTCTGTGTAATTGTTCCCAACAAACACCATTTATCATTTATCTTGGGTCTAGTGATATAATTACACCCTTGCCTTCAATTCTCACCACATCTGTGAGTTCAGGTTTCTTTCCCTGGTGCCATCGTCATGATGTGGCACTCGGCAAATGGCTGGTACATACTGGCTTGGCTTGCCTCCAGTCTCCCTCCCAGAGCAACCCTGGCTTCCCCATTCTATAGCCCTTGGATGGGAATTGGGTATATAATACGTTTCCCTTCACTTTTCTTGCTGCCTCTCCTCACCTTGGTTTTACTTATCCCCCTCGCCCCCCCTCCGGAAGTTTTTTGAGGGAAGTAAAAATAGAGACAGAAGAGATAAGATGGAGAGAAGAAATGGAGATCAGGACAAGGGATGGGGGCAAAGAGCGGTCACAGAGGGATTATCTTTGGGGCTCTATATGAACCTATTCACGTCAAAGTGAATTCTTTGCAGGGTCAAACTCATGGCTTCCCATCTGGGCACCCAGGATGTGCTTGTCTAGGTCCTGGTGAAGTGGGTGCTCCTAGGCTGGGAGTAGAAGGGTATCAAGAGGGACTTTCTAGTCTTGTCCAGCATTGGGACTCACAGCCCAGGAAGCAGTGGTGGTCACCAGAGGACTTTTCACCAGGCCAGGATGAGGTCACTGAGTGGAGGGCATGTCGGTTAATACATCTTGTTAGATCAGTCTAATTGTGGGTGGCATTACTCGGTGGGCCAGGGGGCTAGATTGGATAGAGAGGATAAAGTGAACTCACCACTAGCTTTCTTCTCCATCTACTACATGACTAGAGCCTCAATGTGTCCAGACACTTACCTCATGCCGCTGCTGTCATTCCTTCTCACCAGGATGGACTGCCCCCTCAAACTGTTAGCCAAAACCCTTCTTTCTTTAGGTTGCATTGCAATTTTTTTTTTCATTTAGATATAGCATGTGTGAATGGACACACACTTGAGCATGCGTGTAGAGGTCAGAGGACAATTTCCAGGACTCAGTTCTCTCTTTCCACCATGCGGATTTTAGGACTGAACTAGGGTTGTCAGGCAAGTGCCTTTATCCAGTGAGTCATGTTGCTGACCATTAAGTTGCTTTTGTTGTGTGTTTTGTCACAGCGATAATGAAAGTAATGCAGAGAGCATATCCCAGAGAGTGAACTCCGTAGAGGGCACCTTCCTAGTAGACGGGTAAAACCCGCTCAAGCCTAGGCTCCCACATCTAGGTCTTCAGCTCCTGAGGCTCTGTTTGCTTTTGTTAGAACCAGCTTGTATGCAATGCCAGAGACCATCTCTGAGGACCCCCTCCCCAGGCCTGTCGGCTTGCACAGTCCCTAGGACCACTACCTGGTGCAATATCGTCACCAGCTGTGCACTTTGGGTTTCTTCTCACCTCCAAGTTCAAAGGATGCTGCCAGCAAGCCTCATCTGTGCTTGAAATGAGGGAGGGACTGACCTTCCAGAAGGACCTTTTTCTTGAAGTCAAATCCTCGAACACATCCATCTGTGGACTCAGGACATCCGGGAGAAATTGTCCATACCCCCTTTTGATGTGGAAAGCCCCAGTGAGAGCTGACAGCCTTCAAGACTTGAGGCTCCTCCCCTACCTCAGTCCAATTCCCTGATGTGAGTTTAAGTGGGTGGAATGAGAGGGGGGTTGGAGTTTTCATTATCATCAGAAAGAAAGGAACTCTAAAGATATCAATAGAATGGAGTTCTATAAATGGCACTGTCTCAATTCATCACAATTCAGTGTACACAGTCGTTATTTTTATCTAAATTATTTTCAGAACAAGAATAAGATTCATATGTTAAATTAAACAACTGTTACTCTATTTAGTTTCATTTTATGGCTAATGAAACCATGAAGACAATGAGAACTTGTAATAGGTCTGGAAAATATTATTACTGAGCTGATAAGAAGAATATAAATACTGGCCTATAAATTAGTGCGGAACACTCAAGTAAGAAATATTTCTATTTTAACGTGAACTAAGGAAAATAAATACTCAACAGAGAAAATTACAAGGAACAACTTGTTGCCAGGCAGGTGACAAATCAAGAAAAATGGAGCTAAACCGAAGAAAGATGAGTCACTCACCAGGTGACGAAATCACAAAATGAAATTACACAGTGTCTCGTCTGATTTTTTTCTTGCTGTAACAGAACGTCTGAAAACAGATCATTTATAAAGAAGATCCATTTACTCTGGTTCATAGCTCTGCAAGGCCAAGAGCAAGATGCTACCATCTTTTCGGTTTCTGGTGAGAGCTACATTTCCCAAGGTAGAGTAGAAATTGCAAGTGGCTGAGCACACAGGAGGCAGAGAGGGGACACAGAGGCAGGCCTGCTTTATAACCTGACTCCTAGGAGTCCTCACCCAGTCTCCAGAGAAAGGCATGAATTCCTAATAAAGGTCCCTCCTCCCAACAAGGCTACCAAACTTGAACAGAACTTTTGCTGGGAATGATCCACATCCTAGACATCCACAAACAAACATTACATAAATATCCTTTGGAAGAACCCTCTCCCAGAGCTCTCAGAGAGGGGAGGGCCGTTTGCAGTTAATCACAATTACAACAGGGGGGGAGGCTGTTTGCTACCTGAAGAATCTGCTCCCGCTTGCAAGGGCCATGAACAATGTGGGTCTCTCTCCATTGGCAGCAGCATGGTTTGCAAAACAAGATACAGGTCCAAACCAGCAGCTGAGACAAGGTTCTCCCCCGCCCCTCTGCCCAGCTTTGCTCATTTGTGTCACCAAGGCCTAGGTCACAAAGTCTCACTGTGTCTGCTCTTGGTTCTGCCTGAAATCTAGTGGCTTGTCTGTGTGGACAGTGACTTTCTCTGGCTGCTCTCTCTTGCTCATGTTTCTGGCTTCTCCCCTAGCTGCCCCCCTACCTGATCCCATCTCTTTTGCCTCTTAGCATAGCCAGCAAGTGTAGACAGAAAGCACCCACCTTTAGGATAGAGCCTATGCCCTTGCTTTGTCCTTGTCATCAGGTAATGAGGGATGGGCAGCTCAGGACAAATTCCCCTGCAGACTCTGGTCAGCCACCCTTTCTGTCCACCCTGAATCTTAGAATAGTCAGGGAACCCCAACCCAGAGATGCTGCCACCAGACTGAAATGGAGGCTCATTGAAGGCGCCAAACTGAGCCTCTCCATGGGTGGAAAGAAAGGTTTATTGTAGAACACAGGGCCAAGGCTGTCTCTTGGGATGAGGGGCAGAGAGAAGCAAAATGGCAGAAAAACAAGCAGGTTTTATGACCGCCTGCAGGGGTATGGTCCTCAAGCCCATACAAGCTCTTCGGATTGATGGGGAATGGGGGTTCTGTCCAAAGTAGTTGACCTTTCGGGGATGGGACTAAGGGAGGCTCCTGGTAAACAGAAAGCTCTTACAGATGTGCCTTTCTGGCAAACAGAAACCAGCCTTTAGACTTAACCCGGCCAGAGTCCTGCTGTTTAGGACATTGTCATAAACTGCCACTTTGAGGGTCTGCTTTGGAGGTCTAGAGACACAGACCATCCTTCCTGTCTCTTCCTTCTTTGCTTCTTGCCTTCCTTGTCATTCTTCCTTGTTCAGTCTTCCTTTCCTTTCATTCCATCAACACTAATTATGAGTGCTAGGTATGTAGCTGCTAATAAGACAGACAAGACTTCTATCCTCAGGGATCTAGTCCAGTGGGACAGACAGACAATAAGTCCGTCAACAGAGGAATCACAACCACGCATACATATTTGCAAGGAGATGCAAGCTTTGGGAAGCAGCACAGGGAGCTCTGCCATGGACTAACGGGGTCAGTTTAATTTGGGTGCTCTGGGAAGGTCTCTTAGCCAGAGTGATAATTAAGCTCCCTGCTGCAGGCTGTGCTGGAGTCATCCAGGGAAGTGGGAGGGACAGCAGAGGGGACAGCAAGGGCAAAGACCCCGAGGCGAGCAGGGAGTGTTCACGGAGCTGGAGGCAGGCCAGTATGGCTGGAGCATTCAGAGAGAGAGGGAAGATTGACACAGGAGAATCGTGGGGAGAAGGCAGGTGATCTGACGTGATTTACTTTAAGAGTGGCAAGAAACCACTTAAGGATTTCTTAGGTGGTGGAGGAAGAAAAGCAGGTTTGCATTTAAATTTGGGGGAATTGGAAGAGCGAGGGCTCCTGTGGAGTGGCCCGCTAGGAGGCCACTAGGAGGCCACTAGTCCCGGAGATCACAAGAGCACCGGATCTTCTCTGGGCAGGGCAGGGGGTGGCCAGAGACAAATGGGTAGCTTCAAAAGACATTTAGAAGTCTGACCTTGAGACTTTGGAAATGAAGGAATAAGGAAATAGAGATGCAGCTGGCAGTATGCAATTGGGGGATGGACATACTTCCCCTTTGGAAGGCAGAAGCATTCCTGATTTCTAATTAAGAGTGGCCAGTGCTTTGCTAGAGGAGCACAGAGTCACACAAGGTCACTCACACAGTGTTTTATAGCCAAGAGCAAAACCCTTGGGCTTAGCCTCTGCTTGGTGTCCGTTTTTTTCCCTTGTGTGGGTTAAAACATGACTCTGAGGACCTTCCTCGGGGTGGGGCTGCAGCCCTCATGGCTGTCCTGTTCCACTTTGTATCTTAGGTGGCGGAACAGTGCTGGGAAAATCATCCTGGGGTGGCAGAGGTATCCGTAACACAGTGAGTGACCGGTGCCCTCAAACGCCATGGGGCCCTCCCAACTTCAGTTTCTATTTCTGCCTCCTCCTGTCATTTTTGCCCTTCATGTTCCATCCTCATTATCAAATCCTGCACCTTAAAAACTGACAGTGACATTGCTTATCCCTGTACATCATGGGTCCTTATTAAATTGGACTGCATATGGCATATGATCTAGCCATCTTATTCTCCTCTTGAGGCACCTGCACCCTCATCCCTGGACCCCTCCCCCCACGCAGCAGACAATCTATACCCTGACTTTTCTTGTTTATTATATCTTAAGCTTGCTGCAACCCAGTCCCACCCACCTAGGGCAGTACGTACCCCATTGCTGCTCATCAGATCACTATAAAGCTCTTTCCCACCCCCAGCCTGTCCCTCTTCACTGTTCTGCCCAGAACCCTTCCCTTCAGAGATGGCCCATGGCCCACCAGGAGAGCTGCAAACCCATTCGCTGGCTGGAACACCACTTTGGTGTCTTTCTCTCCTTCCCTCCATCGGTGCCTGGAGCCTTTGTGTCTCCCATTCTCTTTCCACATCCTTGTCTCCAACCACCTCCAACCACTTTCCCACACTGAGTAAACCTCCTTAGAGAAGGCTTCCCCGGGCTCCCCTCCCTCATTCCATTCATCTTAGAGTCTCAGCTTCCTGGGCTTCTCCAGCACTGGGCCCATCCTCTGCCGTTTTGCTATGGACACCTGCCTTGTTTTATCATTACTTGTATAGGAGTAAAGCAGCAAGGGAAGGTGGCCCAGATCCAGGAGTGGTCACACCGAAGCCTGCAGGAGGCTTTGTGGGAGGTGATCCCAGCACCCAGGGAGAAATGTCCACACTGACTAGAAGCCCCTGGCAAGAAAGGTCTCAGAGGACTCATTTCTCCACTCCCTGGATTCAGCACAGGGCATGACACTCTGAGGTCCAAATATGTGAATCAATTAAATATCAGCCCATTCTCTCCTTCATTCAAGGCCACTTTTCTCTCTGTTTTTCTCTGCCCATGAAGGACATTTTATACTCAAACCACACTACAGGCCCATTAGACAACTCCTTCACTTGGCCTATTAATGCACATGTTAATCTTGTCTTTTAAAATGCCCTTGGAGACAAATTCAATACAGTGATCAAATAGTTGGACATTCCGAGTCTCAGTCAAGTTAACACATAAACTTAGCCATCATAGCTTCTTCTAGAAAGTCTCGATTTGAGAAGAGACCTAGGAAGAGTGGGGGCTAGACCTGGGCTATGCAGGATAAACTAGATAACCCAGGTAAATGGACAGCATATTCAAGGACCTTGGGGCCAAGACACGGTTGTCACTGTCACAGAAAGCAAGGAAGCTGGTGTGTTCAGGAAAGAATGGGCCAGGTGAGAGGGGCTGAGGGGAGCGAAGCAGCAGGAGTAGGTGAGGGAGGGCTCATGGGTAGCTGCTGTGGTGGGGATTGTGAACTTAGATGGGAAGACACTGAGGAATTTACGCAGAGATACCATGGGTCTTTGGTCAGTTGGGTTTCTCCTTGCTTTGTTCAGTTCTTGGGGAAGGGTCTTATGTCTCCCAAACCAACCTTGAACTCTCTATGTAGCTGAAGGTCACCTGGAAGTTTTGATCCTCCTGCCCCCCCCATACTAGGATTATAGATGTACCCCATTACACCCCATTTCGGTGGTGCAGAGGACCAAACCCCAGGGCCTCGTGCATGCTAAGCAAGCACCCTACCCACTGAGCATCCCTTTAAAGGGTCACTCTGGTCACTCTGGAGATGGGATGTAGACAGCAAGTGTGGAAATGGGAATCTCGCGAGGCGGTATAGGTCCTGTCTTGAAGAGGTGTTGTTGAAAAGCAGCTAGAACAGTGTTTCTCAACTTTCCTAATGCTGTGACCCTATAATACAGTTCCTCATGTTGTGGTGACCCCAACCATACAATTATTTCATTGCTACTTCATAAGTGTGCTATTGCTACCATTATGAATCATAATATAAATATCTGAAGGGGTCGAGACCTGCAGGTTGAGAACCCCTGAGCTAGAGGCTTCTGAAGACCCAACAATGCGCTGATGAATGAGACAGGAGAGCGGAGAGGACCCAGAGGGAGTTTTCCCTTGAGCTGGATTTTCATTTCCTCACGTAGGAACAAGGGCAAGCCCAGGGGGGACACCCACAGCACTGCACAGGCTTGTAGCCAGCAAACCCCCAATGAATGACCCAATGAGATAAAGAATCTAGAGAAATCTTAGAAAGGGGTTGGGAAGACACAGTCAATGCCAAAGAGAGTGTCCTCAGGGGCAAGGGCCATCCATGTGAGAGAGGCGAGGGGCTGCCACGCTCACTCCCC
The DNA here is from genome assembly GCA_030556225.1 of Cricetiscus sungorus. NCBI lineage: Eukaryota > Metazoa > Chordata > Mammalia > Rodentia > Cricetidae > Cricetiscus > Cricetiscus sungorus. The sequence goes on along the minus strand of JANBXA010000097.1, from coordinate 26,706,873 downwards.
ATGACAGCCCTTACCAGCCTGCCTGATGGCCTGAATTCCAAGCCTGTGTGACTCAGTTCAGACCCATCAGAAACATGAGCCTCCCTTCCCCATCCTTGTCTCCTCCCTCCTGCTTGTTCTGGCACAAGCTGCAGCCAGGCAAGGAAGACGGGGAACAGGATCCGGGGATTTCCCAGGGACCATGCTGGAGGGGGGGGAGCGGGTAGATGGACCAGGAAAGGTGGGGGGCAACTGGAGACGGGTCTTTCAAAGCAGTTCTCCAGCCTACACAAGATAGCAAGCCCACGGAGGCCCTGGAGCCCCTCCAGCTTCGGGGCTATCTTCCACCTGCTGAGCAGGTGGGAGAGGACTCCTGACCTCTTCCTCCAGAGAGTGAGCACAGCCTCCCCCCAGCCCAACAGGAAGGCAGCGTAGATGTCTCTCTTACAAAGGTGCCCTTCGAGCCTCACAGCCTCGTGTGTCCCCAGGCTCTTTCTCTGCAGTTTGCCCCGAGCCAGGTTGTCTCATGCTACATTCTATTCTCGACCCTGGACAGGAGCTGAGCTGGGCCAGCGGGTATCTTCAGGCAGCCTCTGCTAATGAGCTGTGCTGCCTAGGCAGGTAGACAGCTCTTCCTTGACCCCTTCAGGAAATGCAAGATATGGGCGGACCTTCGCTGGGATGTGGCTGGGAAGCAGAACCATCCAGTCAACAACAGCCCCTCGATGTTCACCCAGCTGGGACTTCTCTGCTCCCTGTGGCTGGGGCCTCGAGGACCTCCAGGTAGGATGGGAAAGACCCAGGCTATTGGGGAGTGGGCTCCTAGGAAGCTTGTCTACCTTCATTCTGGGAGCAAGGGAGAACTTTCTATATCTGTTAAGACCATGGAGGTTGGACAGGGGAGGGGCACAAATGGGGCCTTGTCTGGACTCCCTACCTTTCTTCATCATACCATGGTATTTGCTGAAGCTGATCAGGATCCAGGCCTTAAGCCTAGAGGTGACTGACAGCATCTTCTGGAGGGCTCTTAGTGAGTTGACAGGGGTATTTGGATGTGTGGGTACTGTGGAGTCCAGGACATGGAAGATCCCTGGGATGACCATGAAATTCTCACAGAGCACAAGAGAAGCCAGATTCCAGCTGCCTTATACACCAGGGTGTGCAACCACTCTGCTCTCTGCCAGCCTGCTGGGTAAGGAGATTGATATGGGGTGGGTAGAAGTGGGTACTGCTGGGATTCCCATCACCTGCCTGCCTGCATCCCTGGGCTCTGCCTCTTTCCCTCCTCCCCCCTCCTTTCAGGCCTGGCTCCTGCTTCCTTGAACCCATCTGCAGATGCAAGCCCTGCCCCCCGGGAGATCTTCATGCAACCCTTCTGCAGCTGTCTCCTTTGGATCTTTTTGCGGTCTGGGCTTGCTGTTCTCTCGACTGTAGTCAGGAAGCCCTTACCCCAAAAAGTATCTACGGGAGGCTCGTTCTACAGGGGTGGGACCCCAAGGGTTCCAGGTGAGTCATGTCAATCTCAAGAAAATCCAGTGAATCCTGGGTGATCACAGGCCAAGCCCTAAAGCAGTTATTCCCAACCTTCCTAATGCTGAGTCCCTTTAGTACAGGTCCTCACGTTGTGGTGACCACAACCATAGAATTATTTTTGTTGCTGCTTCATAACTGTAATTTTGCTACTGTTAGGAATTGTATTGTGTATGTCTGATATGCATGATATCTGATATTCGACTCCCCAAAGGGGTTGTGACCCACAGGTTGAGAAATGCTGACCTAAGGCTTTGTGTGCCATAGTAGTCACCTCTTCATACCTTTAATCCTTGCCTGGTAGGCAATGTTTAGTGGGAGTGGTTGCAGCTGAGGCAGGAGAAGGCCACTATGAGCACTCCTGGCAGAGCTGTCACTCAATATGTTCAGCCCTCCCTATGTGTGCATTGAGTAGACATGAGATCCAAGACAGGCCTGGCTGTCAGACTCCTAACCTGTGTGTGACTGGGAACGCCACAGTTGATCAGATCGACCCCGGTAGCTGTGTGATGTGAAGATGGCGAGCTTCTGGCCAGGATGAGGTGTCTGCCTTCTACCCTCCTTTAGCCTACCTCCTTCCTCCGGTAACTATTAATCCTTCAAATAAATCCTTGACTGCTCAGGTGAGCAGAGTAGATACCATTGCTTACTGCTGTCTCTGAGCCCTCTAGAGGGAGGAGGGGGGATTGCACATGCTTTAGAAAAGAGGCAGATTGGGAGAAATCTAAGTCATTGTCCTTTGGTGTGTTGAGGAGGGTCCACAAGGCAAGGGCTGAGTTAAAATCCAGGGGGAGCTCTCTAAAGGTGAGTGCCGTGTTGGAATAAAGAGCGGAGGACCTACATAACATTTAAAATCAGTGGGCGCTCAGTTTCCGAAGGTGGTAAGAATTAACTAATGGTGGCTTCTGCCAGTTCTACATATTTGGGGATGCCTCTACAGCTGTGATGAGGTCGCAGCAGGTCAGGAGTGGTCACATCGGATTCCATCTCATTTCCCTCCTCCACCATCCCACGGAGGCTGAGAGGCCCCAAGCACCTCTGTGCTTCCTGAGACCAAGTTCCATGCCTTTCCTTATCTCTCTACACCCAGGGTGGGTGGGTGGGGCAGCCCAAGGCAAGGAGTACAGTATCAATCTCACTGTCAACAAAGCCACAGATCTTGAGAAAAAAAAAGCCCTTAGAAGGTTCCATTCCTGTGCAGAAGCCACTGGAGGCAAATCTAAGGCGTGTGAGCTGTGAGCAGGTGTGTGGACCTCTCTGCTTTCAAAGCATCCAAGGGAGCCTGAGCGGTGTGGCTGTTTAAGAAGGAGAGCTGAGTTCACAGGTCAGAAGCAAGCGGGGTGTAGAGCAGATGCCCCACTTGGAGACAGGCAGACATCAGTGAAAAAAGAAAGAACGTCGACAGGCATCTTACAGGGCTGACTCATCTTGGGACCACAGGTCCTGGCTAAGCCTGCCTTCCCATTTCTCACCCCAAACAAAGCAGGGTTGCTAGGCCAACAGCCCCAGTTTGCGGGTGGGAACGGTGTATGTGGCTCAAGGGCGGCATCGTGCGGTCATCGGGAGTAGTTTCCCTTGCAGACTCCATTAGGAATGACTCTAGAGGATAGTAGTCTTTCCCAGCAGACTAGAGGAAAGCAAAGCAGTTCCATCCCAAGGGGTGCAGAGCCTGGGGCAGGGTGGGGTAAGCCGGAAAGCTTGGAAAACTTGCTAATGCGAGGTGCCGTTCAGTGAGGTTGTTTACAGTTTGCTCATCACCTAGGATAAATCATCTCTCAAAATGGGTTTCTGGGTCCACGCCCTGGGCATTTGACTTCAGCGTCTCATCTCAAGTCACAGTTCTGCTCCTTCAGGGAGCTGATCCCATTAGAAGTCATCTTTCAGAAAAGATTTCAGCTTCCAATGTGTGTAGGAAGAAACTGGCCTCCTGGAGTCAGAGCCCAGTCTTCCAGTACTAGCTGTGTGCTCTCGAGAAAGCCCCTAACCCTCCCAGGGATTCCGTTTCCCCATCCACAAAACAGGGTAAGAACACTCTCCTTACAGGGCCGTGGGTCCCGAGTCTGGACCTAATGCGTGTCAGCTCTGAGGTGGGATCTGCTGGACCACCAGTGTATGGAGGCTTGCTGCTCGGGACACAGTGGAGAAGGCGGTCACCTTTTCGGGGAGCAGGGGCAGCAGACCTGAAGAAGGCAGAGGGCGCTGTTCTGCAGTCCCAGAGTTCTAAGGAACTGGGAGGGAAAGCAGTGGCATGGGGAGGGGGGAGTGGACGGGGGAGGGGCGGTCCCTACCTGTGGATCATCAAGCCTGGGGAATGGAAGGAAATGCGCAGAGCAGCACGGAAAGGGCCAAGGGAAATCAAGAAGGAACGCGAAAATGAGAACTCTCTCTTTCAACAGGTTCAAGGGGCTACTTGGGCACCTGGGCAGGGTGCTTCTTCTCCCAGCTAAAGGCTGGGGTCTGATCCACGTGGGCATATGGGCTCTGCAGACTATTCAGATATGCAGAGAGGCCTTGTATGCATCTTCCTCCTCCAGACGTCACCATCGATATCATCAGATGAGTGTGTAGGGCATCTCAGAGACCACCTGCTCCTTCCCAGGCTCACAGGTGGGACGGCTGAACGGAGACGCTGATGTCATGTTGGTATGCAGGGTCACCTGTTGGTGTGCAGGGTCACCTGTTGGTACGCAGGATCTTCCCCTTCCTTATCACCTCTCTGTTGCTCCCAAAGGTGGCCTGGTCCAGCAGGATCTGGGGGAGTGACAGTGGGGACACCAAAGGACTCCCTGAATGAAGCTGGCAGTCACATGTAGGGGACTGGACAGGCACTTTCCATCTGTGCCCTAAGTTCACAAGCAGCTGCTGACCCCAGTCAGACAGCATCTCTGCTCTGGACTCCTGCCTCCCTCCCTGTCCTTTCCTCTCTCCTCCCTCCTCCTTTCTTATTCCTTCCCTCTTTCTTTTCCAGAGCCTGTGCCTTGTCCAGCCAGGAATCATCTCAGATCTGATTCTGCCCTTCAGGAGTTCCTGGGGCCAGTGCATCACCATCTTGAAGGCTGTGCTCTTTAGAGGTGTGATCAGGGCTTTCAGAATGGGAACAGAGCTTGTAGACTAATGGTCTGGGTCATGGCTCCTTGGCCGAGAGATCAAGAAGTCCCTCTCTGAGTTCCTTTACATCAAGGCTGCAGGGTCATTGACGCAATCCAGGGCTTGGTCTTGGGGCAGAGGGTCTCAAAGAAGGGACCACTTTGGTGTCTTCAGCACAGCTTTACAGTGGATGTCGATGTATGTTTCAGTCTGGTGCCTGGTTTTTTGTTGTTTGCTTGCTTGGTTTTTTGGTTTTTTTTTTTTTTTTGTTTTGTTTTGTTTTTTGTATTTTGCTTGCTTGTTTTGTAGTATCTTCTGAGAGCCCGCTCAACAATTTTTAGCACCTGATGCCTTCATCCAGAAAGGCAGGTGGAACCCAGATGTGTCATAAAAAACCTCTGCTCGCATGGTTTCAGCTTCATCTTTGGTGGAATCATGACAAAGGAGCCCAGATGCTGACACTTGGAAATGAGAGTTGCTGAATGCCTAAGGATGAAATTCTACAGCAAAACACTGGGAAAGGCAGAGAAAGAAGAAAGCTAAAGAAAGAATGAGGTAGGGCTTCCTCTGGGTAGAGAAGCAAGTGGGGGCTCCAGTGGCTGTTGAGGTGGCTAGGGCAGCCAGCTTCCTATATTCTCAGTTTTACCTGGCATCTGAATGAAGGAAATGGGCTCAATATCTATGACCATGAGATCAGAAGGGTACAGGATGATTGGCTGGGATGGGTGGAAACCCCTTGGGTGTCCATTTCTACAGCAGAGAAAAACTCATTGTGAGCATTCACTGGAAAGACAAGGAAGGAAGTCCTAAGATGGGTCTCCCTTGTTGAAGTATTTCACCCTTACAGCAAAATACAAAGAGAAATAGAGCAACAGCCTCATACCTACCCCAAGAAAGGGCAGATGCTAACATTTTTGCTGTACTTACATTGGATTCTTAAAAACAAACAAACAAACAAACAAACACCAAAAATCTTCAAACACTGCCAAAGTCCCCTTTGTGCTCCCTTCTCCCTCCAAATACACAGCCACTGTCTTGCAATGAGTGGATATTTTTCTCATACACATGCTCTCCCCCATATTACTCATAAATTACACCTAGCAATACTTTGAGTGCTTTTTATTTTATGTAAGTGATGTCACAGTGACCCTATCGCTTAAGAACTTGCTGTTTTTTGTTTTTTGTTTTTTGTTTTTTTTTTTAAATCCAGTATTGTGTTTCCAGGCACACTTTTATTAACTTCTGAATAACTGGACAGTACAGGAAAACCACAGCTCGTGCCCTCACCTCCCAGTGGACACTTCAGTTTGCCACGGTCTAGATACAGCTTGTTCCTTCTGAAAGTCATGTTGAAATCTGATTGCCGTTGTGTCAGTGTTCAGCACAGGGCCTCCATCCTCATGAATGGCTTAATCCATTCATGGATTAATAGATTAGAGCAAGAATGATGTCCTTATAAAAGTGAGTTCTCGTTTTTTTTGTTATTCCAGCTATAGGCTCCGGCAGGAGGACCCTAAGTTTGAAGGCAACCTTAGCAACTAAGTGTCTTAGTCACCATTCTGTTGCTATGAAGAGAGACTCCATGGCCAAAGCAACTCTTATAAGAGAAAACATTTAACTGAGGTCTTGCTTACGGTTTCAGAGGTTTTGTTCATTATCGTCATGGCTGGGAGGGTGATAGCTGGAGAAGTTGAGAGAGACATCCTGATCCACAGGAAGAAAAACAGTTGAGAATGGGCCTGGAACAGACTTTGAAGCCCCAAACTCTCACTCACCTCTCCCCAACCACCAACCCCCCCCCACTCTCTTCCCCCCCAGCCCCCTCCCCCGTGGCAAACTTCCTCCAAAGCCACACCTCCTAATCCTGCTAATCCTATTAAAGAGTTCCACTCCCCGGTGACTAAGGATTCGAATATATGAATTTGTAGGGGCCCGTTCTTATTAAAACCACCACAGCCATTTAGCAAGAGCTATCTCAGAGCAGTTGGGAGGTGGGGTGGGGGCAAGTGGGGGGAGCCGGAGGGAGGGAGACTGGGATTAGAATGTAAAAGATAAATTATTAAAAAAAAAAAAAAAGTCTACCTCAAAATAAATCAGAACAATGGATAGAGATGCGGCTCAGGGGTCCTGGGTTTAACCCCCAGTGCCACTAAAGCAAACAAAGATAGAAACAAAAATAAATATTTAGGAAAGTCTGAAAAAGGGGGTGGTGGTAGTGAGCAGGTGAAAATGCTTGGCGCCAAGCCTGACAGCCTGACCAGATCCCTGGAACTTACATGCTGGAAGAGAAACCATCCCCTCAATTGTCTTCTGACCATCTCGTGCATGCAGTGGCATGTATGGGGGCCCTGCGTGTGCATGCACACAGACACGTGAAATAAACCCCAAACCAAAAACAAGAAAACCACCACCACCACAAAAGAGACAGCGAGCTCTCTGATGAGTTTGCTCTTTCTTACCCTGAGACCCGACCCACTCTGCCATGCTTGCAGGCCGCAGGAAGACTCTGCTCTGTCCAGTCCAGAGAATGGTCTACAACTGCCATGTTTTAAGTCTATAAAAAGCAAAAGTTAACAAGAAAAAGACAGCAAGTACCATAGTGACAGAAACAGCGGCAGCTGAACATCTTCAAGTCTATTGTTTTCATCACCCAGCCCAGAAGGACGGCCGGAGTGGCCTGATTGATGAGCAAACAGAGATTGTAAGCTTGGGGCTTACAACACATCCAGCAAAAATTGACTGGGAAGTAGAGGCAGTCAGCTGTAGTTCTTGACTGAGCTTTCTTTCCATGGATGAGTTTCTTGACACTTGCAAATGCTTTACCTCTCAGCTGTTCTCAGGAGCAATGATGCTTTTAATATTCTTGGCCTAGCTCGCTGTTTCCCTCTCTCTTTCTTACAGAACCAGGGGGCCACACTGACCCAAGATAAGGAGTTTTGGAGGAGACAAGGAAAAGCCTCTTTGCTCCCAGAGTCTACTTTCAGGAAACGTAACAGAATGTGATAGTTTACCAATGTAATGTGTATTTCAGACCCTTACCAGGGGGACAAATGGGTGTCAGAGACATGCTTTTGTATACCCCAGCCTCCAGAACTGTAAGCTAAATAAACCTGAGTTCTTTGTAAATTAGTCAAATTTATGAATTATAATTTTTTTTTCTGGTTTGTCACTATCACAAGTAATTCTTCAGTGAACATCTTCAACTGTGTGTCCCTGGTGATGCTGGAAGGGAAACTCCTGTCTTTATCACAGACATGTGGGTTAATTTGCTCAGTAGCCTTATGCAAACCACTAACAGAATGTGACACTGTGATGCTTAAGTGTGATTACCAGCTTGATTGGCATCTGGAATCATCAAGGAGACACAACTCTGGCTGCATCTGCAAGAGTCACAGGGTCATTGAAGCTTTTTAACCGAGGTCCCAGCATGCTGCTGAGATTGCACTGAATTCCCTGAATGACCAATGGTTCTTCCCTGAGGAGGGAACCATCCTGAATGTGGATCATACCATCCCATAGGCTTGGCTCTGGGGCTGACTAAAAAAGGAAGAAATGGGGAGGCCAGATGAGCACCAGAATTCAATGTGCTGTTTCCTGGCTGTGGACACAATATGGTCTGTCCCTGTTGCCATGCTTTCCTACTGCTGTGATGGACTGACCATTAGGCCTTTAAAACTGGTTTGCAGGAGGAATTGGAAGAGTTTTGACCCAGGAACTTAGAAAGCCCTAGAATGCTGTAGCATTGCTTACAGGGCCATTCTGGTGGGAGGGAGGAAGGCCAGACATGTTGCAAGAAATACAATGTCCTAGTTGAGGTTTCTATTGTTGTGATGAGACATCATAACCAGAGCAAGCTGGGGAGGAAAGGGTTTATTCAGCTTGCACTTCCACAGTACTGTTCATCTTCGAAGGAAGTTAAGACAGGAACTCAAATGGAGCAGGAACCTGGAGGCAGGAGTTGAAGCAGAGACCATGGAGGAGCGCTGCTTACTGGCGTGCTCCTGGTGGCTTGCTCAGAGCCTAGGACCACCAGCCCAGGAATGGTAACCCCTGCATTGTGTGGGACCTCGCCCATCAATCACTAATTAAGAAAATGCCTAACAGGGTTGCCTACAGCCCAGTCTTAGGTGGGCATTTTCTCAACTGAGGTTCTCTCCTCTCAGACAACTTTAGCTTATGACAAGTTGACATAAAACTAACCAGCACACATAGGTAATAAAGGTCTGACTGATGAGATTTCAGAGCACGAAAAAGAATATCAGGAGTGTAACTACAGGCCACTCAATGTTACATTGTAGCAAAATAATGTGGCTATGCTCTTGCTCTGAGAACTTGAGCAAGGCTGAACTCAAAGACAATGGACTAATTTGTTTGACAGAGGAAATTTTAAGACAACATAACATTCAGGTCTTGACATGGTTACTGCCCACTTCCTTTCAACAGATTTTTACAGTCAGCAGAAAAAATGGGTAAGAGCCATATGAAAATGTAAAGTTTAGAAAGGAAGGACAGTTAAAGTTGTAGATAAGTGATGTGGGACAATGCTCTCATACAGTGTAAAGGCCTGTCACTCATACTGGTTTAATGAAAATGCTGATTGGCCAGTAGCCAGGCAGAAAGTAGAGGTGAGGCTACCAGACTAGGAGAATTCTGGGAAGAAGGAAGGCAGAGTCGTCAGCCAGAGCAGAAGAAGCAAGATGAGAATGTCTCACTGAGAAAATGTACTAAGCCATGTGGCTAAACATACTAAAGAATTATAGGTTAATTTAAGATGTAAGAGTTTGTTAGTAATAAGCCTGAGCAATAGACCAAACTGTTTATAATTAATACAAGCCTCTGTGTGTTTCTTTGGGACTAAAGGGCTGCAGGACCGAGTGGAACAGAAACTTTTGTCAACAGATAAGAGGGGTGAAGAGGGAGCAAATGTAATTGCGAAAGAAACTAATGCAACTCAAGCAAGGCTTTTTGCTTTGCACTGGAATGATGCTACCTGAAGCTGCTTCCTCTCAGTCACAGCACAAGAAAAGTGACTAATTCGGACACACCCTAAAATGTTCCTTATTTGATGTCTTCTTCCCCGAGCCAAAATCAACTACAGGGATAATGTAATTCCTGATTTTTGTTTTCGTCTCTATTTTCCCTTAAGGTCTTAACTTCTTCAGTTGTAAATTCTTTGACCTTCTGTAAAGTTTTCGAGGATCTGAATTTAGTGGCTTCAAAGAAACAACTGGTGTGTGTGTGTGTGTGTGTGTGTGTGTGTGTGTGTGTGTGTGCGCGCGCGCGCGCGCACATGCGTGCATGTGTTTTGCAGTAAAGAAAGAGGAAGCTTCCACAATATCTTTTTAACAATCCACCAACTCCGGGAAAGAGTACCACCCTCACACTGTGGGTCCTTTCCTCCCTTCTGTTTGTTGTGGGTGAGAGGAAGGTGGTCCTAAGAAGTCATCCTGCAATTCCATATTCCCAGGAATAACCCAAGTATTCCTCTAAGCTACATCAACCAGACAAGAAGGAAAGGGGTTGCATGCTCTGGGGGGTGGGGCCGCTCCATGTGCTCATCTAGGTTAAAGGGCTGGCTTTTGGCCCCAAGCCCAAGAGTTCTGTGTCCATGCCAAAGGCTGCTCCTGCCCTGGGCCTTTGAGGATGGACAGCTGCCAAAACGCACTGACAGTGTTCAGCCTAGCTCTTGGCTACCGACTTTATACTTCCACCTCAGGGCCAGATGGAATCCCACCCCCTTGAAGCACTGAGCTATCAATACTTCTTAATATGACTTGAGAAGAGGGAGGTGTGGCTAAAGAGACCACAGCTAAATTGCCTGTCTCAGAGGGAAGACATCTCAAGAGGCAGAGAGCTCAAGTGAATGAAAAAGTGAAATCCACATCCAAGAGGGTCTCATATGAATGAGTTTTGTGAATACTGTGAATGAGACTTTCCCCCTCTTAACACTGGAAGACTTTTGTTTGGCGGGGTCATTTGGCCTTTGTCTTTGTGCCACAGACCCCTTCCATTCCTGAACAGTCTACAGTCTGGGTAACAGGTGACTTATTCCAGTCTGGAGGGCAGGAGTCCTATCCCTGTTCCCCAGGGCATCCCTTCAAGGACCTCACCTCAGAATCCCGCCCACCAGCCAATGAGAACTCATGGAGATGAGGTCACTACATCCTCATTCCCAGCCCAACAAGAGAGAACGGGGACTGGGGAAGGGGGGTGTTGGTACATACCAAATACCACCACCAATGTTGGTCAGGAATCGGCGAAGGGCAAATGAGTCAGCAGCAAGTTTAAGCAATGCACAATTGCACCATGGGGTGTTTCTCAAATTCTTGTCTACTTTTAGAAAGTGCACAATGCCATTTAGTGGGCATCTTGATTCTGAAATAGCTACGAAAATGTTAAAAATGCTGTGGACGAAGATGCGCCCACACTGACCTCTTTCCTAGAACAATAGTCCACAATTGTGTGGTGAATCCTTCAGCTAATCATGCATCCCTGATGGTGACATGAAGGGAATGTATGCAAACTATCTCTGGAGGTTCGTTCCAGCCTTGGATTCTGAGACCCGATGCTGGGCTCACATCCCTAATAATCAGGCTGTGTCTCTTCAGGGCCAAGACCACCAGCCAAGTTGACCGAATGTGGACAAAATGTTCTCCCCAATCGATTCTTTGGCACAAGACAGATGAAACAATGAGTTAATTGGCATTGGTTTTCCGTTTCACAACCGGCAGCTCTGGCATCATCTTGACCAGTGGTTCTCCCACAGTGGTGCCTGGACACGCTGCATGCCTGGAGCAGTTCTGAGGTGTGTCATAGGCAAGTGGCTACCTAATAACAAACCGCCGAGTCTTTCAAATGATTGATGATCTTTCTTGTTTTAGTCAATTAGAACAAATTCCATGTAACCCTGTAATAATGCCCCGGCCCATGGCGTGCACTCTGGCATGCCTCTTTGTGTGGAAGAAATTTTGCAACTGGCTGACAAAGGCTGCTTGGAGCGCCAGTCCTACTGGATGCCATGGGAAGGGTGTCACAAGCCATACACACGAATATATTCCATCATCTGCAACAGTTGCAGGATGGCTATTAGAAGCCCCTGATATGTGGTCAGACATTAAACCATCGAACCGGGCACTCGAATAACCTGCTCTAAGCATAGCCTGCTACCAGCATCCTATGCTTTAGCAAGGGAAACTGGTGAAAAAGAACACAGAATGAAGGCCTGTTCGTTATGCCTGATCCTTGGTCTAAAAAGAGAGATTCCACTATTATCTGTTCATCATTAAGGAAGGAATGGGGTGTGATGTGGTGTATATTGAGTATTTGAGTACCCATCCCTGCACCAATCAATCAATGCTACTTTAATACTGTTCATCAGAGACTTTGGGTTCTCAGCCTATGAGAGTGTATTTCCCCCCACCCTTCCGTGGTACACAGGAGTGCTGTAATATACAGGCCACTGAGCTATGGTACAAGTGATCTATTTCAATCCAATGCAGAGCATTGCATTGGTAACTCTAGACTGCTCAGAGCACCCTCTCCCTCCAGTACAGGGACTGCCATACTGGTGGCAGCCTGGTGTGTCATCAGCCTGAGTTCTGGGGTACTGTGGAGCAGAGCCCCAAGCCTGGCCATGCTGCATGTCAATCACATAGCACCTGGAAGATGAAGTCACACTTCTTGGATATAGGCCATTAAGATTTAGGGGTCACTTGTAACTGCAGCACAGACTAATTTTGTGCTGACTTGTGCAATGTTTTATATAACATAGTGACACGATAGGAAAAAAAAGTGAGGTTTTGAATTTAGAAAGACTGAGGTAAAAATCTTAACACTTGCTGACTGTGAACAAATTTATTAACACCTTGGACTGTAGACAAACCCAGTTTCTTGGCCCGTAAGATGGCAGATCTGACTCCTTGCTCACAATATTAGTTTATATGAAATATCTGACACAGGATTGGTACAGAGATGCTCAGTTTTGATGATTTCAAGTTCATGTGCTCCTCAGAACAGCCCTAGGATTGGAGGGTGGGGAGAGGAGGAGGAGGAGAGAGACCAGGGGTACGATAAAAGGGTAGTTCATTATTGACATTTCAAAAGGCACCAGGCAGTGTGGAGAACACTGACCAGAAACCCCAGGGGTAAGTGAGCATGTGAAGTCATCTATGTCCCTTACCTCAAGCTCATAGAACCCTAAAATGTAGGGCAGGCTCTGAGATTGTGATTTACAGTTTAGCTCTTCTATAACCAGAGGGAAGGTTGGGTCTACCTCTGGGAATGATCACCAGCACTTCCCACATAGAAAACACATATGGCAGTGGTAGTGTGAGGCTTAACGCAGCTTGCTATCCTGCCCAATGAAACCCCAGCTGAAGCCTCTCCCCAAGGTCCAGTGGACTAAACCCTCCTCTTAAATCAGCTTATTAGTATTACTAGGACAGTGGCTTCAGCGGGCTCAGCCAGGACCCAGGAACATTCTGGAGAGTGGACTATAAAAGAAGAGATAACAACAGAACACCTATGAGACAGGAAGAGATTCCTTCTCCCCCCCCCCACCCGCCAGCACATCTTTCCACCCTTCCAATCAAACCTGGCCTGGGGCAAGCAGGGAAGGTGGGGGCCCATTCCAGTTTGGCATGGCCCTTCCCTCACTGTGCTTATTCCAGGGCATCACCCCCCTCCTAGGCCTGAGTTAGTGAACTGGGTTATTAGTCTCAACCCCGGTCTTCTTTTTATCTTTTGGACTTAAAGATTACTATTAAATGCAGTATTCTATAAGGCTGCCTCCTGCTTACCATTTCCCTCCTAAATGCCACATCTTGGCCATGAACTTGGAATTATAAACGTGTTATGCCCTACCCCTTTGGACTCCTCAATTCTGCCTTGGGAGAGAAGCTACCTGGACATGTCACACATGTCAGACAAGAAGCACCTGTTGAGACTTCATAACCCTTATAGAATAAAGATATATAGGTAGGTAGGTAGGTAGGTAGGTAGGTAGGTAGGTAGGTAGATAGATAGATAGATGATAGATAAGTGGATGGATAGATAGGTAGATGATAGATAGGTGGGTGGATAGGTAAATAGATGATAGGTAGGTAGGTAGGTAGAAAGAGAGGGAGAGAGAGAGAGAGAGAGAGAGAGAGAGAGAGAGAGAGAGAGAGAGAGAGAGAGAGAGAGAGACATGACCAGTCTAGACAGAGTACCACAAGAAGTTTGGACAGCATTTTCATCAGCCATCATTCTGACCTTGACTTGTGATGGATTAACTTCTCTCAAACTCCATGGCCTTCGAGTAACCCTGACCTCTAAGAAATGGGTGATTCTTCTAAGTTTACATTACCAAAATATTCATTAGATGTACCTGGATTTGTGGCCGGTGGTGCTCAGGGGTTATATGTGAAAATAAAGTTGTGAGACTGAGTCAGGGAGATGGAGATGGGGTGAGTATAGTCAACCTCATTTTGATCCATATCCAAGATTGTACCCTGGCCCTGCTCTGTAGACCAGGCTGGTCTCAAACTCAGAGATCCACCTGCCTCTGCCTCCTCAGTACTGGGATCAAAGGTGTGCACCACTGTGCCCCTTGAAGACTCTTTTTTTAAAAAAAAAAAATCATTTTTTTGTCGTGGAAAGAAACTAAAAGAAACTAATCGGACAGGGGAGTGTGGCTTCACCCACTGAGATTTTTAAATTTAAAAGCTTTATAGCTGAAGTGAAAATTGCCTGTAAATGTTAGGTTATGTGCAGCTGCAGGGGTCTGTAGCACTAGTCAGGAAAAGGCCTTTATTTAATTCTCAATGGAGCTGTCTCCTGTTGATTGGCTTCCAGGGAGGGGGAGCCACTAGCCCAAGCCTTGCAGAGGAGAACTGATGCCTGGATTGGAGCAGGCTATGCCTATTGCTGCGTGGCTGCTGGAACTGGGGCAAAGGTGGGAAGGTTTAAAGACTCTGTGATTTGAGTCTCTCCAAAATGTGTATGCTGATGCCCAAATGCCTGCTGCGTCTTTATTAGGCCTTTAAGGGGTAATTGAGGCTACATAAAGCTTCGAGGATGAGGACCTTGATCTATGAGTGCCTTTAGAAAGAAGCAATGTGGGCATAAAGATACAGGTGTGAGTGCATACAGAGAAGAACCCTGATGAGGAAACAGACAGAAGGTTGTACTGTGAGCCCAGAGAGAAGCCTCAGCGGAAACCCAGCCATGGGCACCTCCATCCTGGACTCTGCCTCCCTGTGAGGGAGCAGTACTTGGGTTTCTACTACAGTGGAGCCATCAGCCCCTGGCGTTGTTATGGAAGCAAGCTGACAGTGCAGGCTACAGTCCAGACTGCCCATTTTCTGTTCTTTTCTGCTTATTGGTTGGTTTCACAGATATTTGGCACCTACCCCAACTCTGAAGACCCTCCTAAGCCTGCCTGAGATTTTTCCACATGCCCAGTCATCCAGTTAGAAAGCCAGAAAGTTGGGCCAGGCAGAATGAGTCAGAATTTGGCACGTTCCTATAGGGGGTGATAGTCATAGCAAACATGAGTGGAATTCGGCTCTGCCAGCTTCTACCTGCCTCCAGAAAACATGCAGGGAAATCTCTATCCATTCTGTGCCTCACTGTCCTTGTCCATAAAATGGGGCAAAACATTACCCTTCCTCACAAAATTACAGGCAAATGACATAGGGACAGGCAAGGAAATGATTGGCATCTGGGACCAAGGTAGCCTAGAAACAGTCTGGCTCAGAGACAGGCTGCTTGCATTGGTACAAGATTGTAGGGACAGGAGTGGGGTGCCCAAGAGCACAGGGTCATTCCCTTCTAGGGGGCCTGTGCTGTAAAGCAGGAAAAGTGCCAAGTTCTTTCTCTAGTTGAATCCCTGTCACCCCCTCTCCTAAACTGGCAGCAGGGTGGGGAGCTTTTCAGAGAGAAAACTGTGCATCTTGATAGAGTGTCCAGCTTGCAGGAAGCCTTCAATAAACGGTAACAAGCTTTCTACGTAAAGCATCTTTTATGCAGCCCTCAGTGCTACTGCGGCCACAACAGCATTAGGTTGCTTCATTAACAAATTTGACTTTGCTATTCAGAAGAACTCCATTCATGCCAACTGCTTTGCTAAGCCCCCCCATATATCCAGGAATAAACATAAACCGCACCCAAGAATGAATCTCGAGCAGAACTTGGCATACTCCAGTAAGTGGACCTTTCTGACTCTGGACCCTCTGGCCGGGTGGACCAGTGGAGGATTCCATTTTCTTCAGCTCTTTTCCTTCCAGTGAGCAAGAGCGTTGGTGTGCTACAGAGAGGGAGCCAGCATCAGGCACAACTGCTGATAGGAGGACCCAGGCTGGCAGTGTGGCAAATAGGACTCTGTTCACAGGTGGCCTGGGCCCCAGAATGATGGACACATGATGCAGGGAGTTTGCTTCTTCAAATAAGCTCTGTGATAATTGGGACATTTGCTCTGAAAAAATGGCTTCGGGGTCTCTATTTTCACTTACCCCAGGGTCTTGCTAAGCACACAGGGAGACGCAGGTAGAAGTTGCTTTGTGTCTGTCTATCACCTTCTACTTAAAAGTATGATGTAAGTCGTGCTCTCAAATGACATGGTTTGTACCTACTACATGGCAGACTTTTCAAAGTCAGATGACACGAAGGGTCAGTTCACCATTTAACCTTATCAAGGCCCTGGTTGCTAAGGAACCTTTCTGTAGAGACTGGTGATAATAAATCCCACAGTCTCAGTCACCGTTCTATTGCTGTGAAGAGACACCATGACCAAGGCAACTCATATAAAAGAAAAGCATTTAACTGGGGGCTTAACCACAGTTTCAGAGGTTAGTTCATTTTCAACATAGGCAGACACTGTGTTGGAGAAGTAGCTGAGAGTTCTACATTCTCAGAGAGGCAGACACACAGACAGAGACACTGGGCCTGGTGTGGGCTTTTGAAACCTCAAAGCCCACCCCAGTGACATCCAATAAGGCCACACTGCCTAACCCTTTTCAATTAGTGCCACTCCCTGACGAGTAAGCATGTAAATACATGAGCCTATGGGGACCATTCTTACTCAAATTGCCACACTCACAAAGACTGAGTGTGAGAAAGGGATTCAAGAAAAGAATATCCTCCCACTGGCCCAGGAAAAGCAGTTATGAGTGAGCGACAAACATTCTGGAAACCTCTCACCTCACTATAATTTGCTTTCTGTTTCTCTCTACAGGCTGCAAGGAACTCAGGCCAAGAACCCAGAAGAAAGCAAAGCCTACTCCAGAGATGTTGGAAGGGGTTGAAAGAGGGTCGTTAGACATTAAAGATCAAGGCTGGAGAGAAGTGGTAGACAGAAGCTTCTGGACAATATAACCAGAATTGACAGACCCTCAGAAAGGTTCAGAGTCAATGATCTCTACCTGGCTGAAGAAAACACTCCATAGCAACAGTTAAAGATACCCACATATGCCCATGTTTGCGTCTCCTTGAGTCTGCTACCCTATATTGAATGGATGTTTGAGGTTGAGATTCTTTGTTCTTAGTTGCTTTAATAAAAAGCTCTGTTTACTTAAACAACACCAGTGCTTTAATTTTTACTGCCTTTGGGTGAAGAGAAGCAATTCAAACATGATTGGTTCCTTGGTGCCTGTCTGTCCCAGGTCCAGGCAAGGAGCTATAAAGGAATCAGACAGTCTGTAGGCACTGGTGAGGGGCATCTATAGCTCTCACAACTGTCACAGTGTTTGATCAGTACTTACGAACAAGACACATTCTAGGTGGGAGGAAAGCTTTAAAAGCCAGCAAACAGACTATTAGTGTTCTGAAGATGAATGGGTAACAGTGGGAGGAGATCAGACAACATGCCACAGAGATATCATTAGCTTTAGGTGGAAACGGTGATGGTGACGGGGATGGGTGCTTTAGCCTCTAATTGCTGAGATGAAAAGAATGAAAGCAATCTCTCCCAAGCCCTCCCTCACACTTCCGAAACAGCGAATGGTGGACACATTCAGAGTAAGCTCAGACCCTCTGAAGTTTCCAAGAGCCCAATGCAGACAGACCCTTGGAGTTCTGAGATACCCTGAGATAACCTGTTTGGGTCAAAGATAAGGAAACAGCAATGTTGGAATCTCAATGAAGATGACAAATTATTGTATCAAAGATGTCCTGTTCATCCCTCATTTCCAGCCACTCCCTACTAGTTGGGCCTGAAGGAAACACGACAGTTACTTCTCATCTGAGACACATTCAGAGCTAGGACCCAACACAATTCCACCCCCCCCATCAGAAGCAATACACTGAATATTGGGCAGAATCTAGAGAAGCCACCATCTCTGAGTTCTAGGTGAGCACACAGCTGTCAAAGACTGGTAGAGCCCATGTTTGCAGGTCTTGAGGAAGTCACTTTTCTCTGGGCCATTTTCCTCAGTTGACAATGTAGGGAGTTGGAGACATCATTCTTTCTGATCTGGTATTTTCCAGTTCTGTGTTTCACCAAAAAAAAAAATTCATTCTAATAAATACTAAATGAAAAGTTACTAGTTGCCAATAGTGATTTTGATTTTTAAAAATTTATTCTTTTCTCATACATTACATCCCAAGCCCAGATGACCCTCCCTCTACCCCTCCACCTACCTTCCCTCTCCCTCAGATCTACTTCTACAGATTTCTGATAGGGTCTCACTATATTGTCATGGCTAGCCTTAAACTTGTGATGCCTCCTGCCTCAGCCTTCTATGTGCTGGGATTACAGGCAATTAGATACTGTTGCCAGCAACTTTCCGTTTCTCAGTCTACTTATCAGCACACCAGTCCACACACCCATCCTGTTGTATTGCATTGCTGTCTGAGATGGATGAAGTAGCATTTGGCCTTAGCCATTCCTTTCTTCTCTGGGTCCTGGAAAAAGCCAGGGACCCTTTACTGTAGTGGCTAATTTCATTTGGTCGTGGTGTCCAGACAGTCAGTCAAACATTATCCTGAGTGTTTCACCATTTCAGTCATCGGGCTTTAAGCAGGTAGCTTGTCCTCCATAATGCAGGTGGGCCTCAGCCAACCAAATGCAACAAATGAACAAAGAAAACAACCTTGACCCTCTGTAAGCAAGAGACCATTCTGTAGGTGACTCCTTTCAGATTCAAACAGGAATATCTGCCCTTCTGGGTCTCTGGCACCCTGTAGATTTTGACTTTGTTAGCCACTGTAATCAACAAAGCCAAATCTTACTCATAAATATCTTTATGTACACGTGACTGTGTACATGCACAGCCCATGCATTCTGTGGAACATTAGCTACTGTATTTACCTATGGAAATGTAGAGAAGAGCCCTGGACCTAAGTATAAAGAGGAGATGGGGAACCCAACCAAGGACATTGCCACGCAACCGGATGCCAGATGATGACCTAAGGGCCTGGAAACATCAACCCCAGCCCAATCTTAGGGTCTATGGAGGAAATGGAGAGAGCAACACTTGCCTCTCTGGCTGAGCTGAGATTCCAAGAAGACAATGAATGCAAATGTGTGCTTGGTGACTAGAAAAATGCCATGGAAATGTCTGGTGCTGTTACCCAATATCCACTCATTTTACAAGCCCACTTTCTGCCAAGAGCTGCACCAGGGGGTGGGAAGCTAGGGAGGAAGGATGCAGTCTGTTCTCAGGGACTTATGGGTCTGGGGAGTGAGACACAGGAGGGATTAGAATAGGATGTGGCAAGTTCTATAATAGTGATATAGCTAGGGTACACGGAACCCCAACAGGGACCCCTTCCTTACCCCGAGGAAACGAAGACAGTTCCTCCAAGAGGTGATACCTTGAAGGATGCACAGCTTAGCTAGATAAGAAAGGACAGAGCCCTGCTATGTAAAGAGTGAGAGCAAATTTGTCAGGCTCTGGGCAAGGAGAAAGTGATAGATAAGGCCTTCTCCCCAGGCCATAGTGGGGGAAGGATGTAGATGGAGCACCTGTCACCCTATCATCCCAGTTGTAGGGTCCCTCCCTTCCACTGAGGCTGCCTAGCCTGGCCTTGACCCCAGCACTCCAGGCACAATCTGATGGAAACTTCTCCCTTCTACAGAGCATGTGAGAACATGTATTTGTGGGGCCCTCAGACACAGGTAGATTCCTGGATACCTAAGTGTCTCAGTTACTTTTCTAGTGCTATGAAGAGACACCATGACTAAAGCAACTTACAAAATAAAGCATTTAATTGGGAGCTTACTTACAGTTTCAGAGGGTGACTCCATGACCATCACCATGGCCTGCTGCCATGGTGAGCATGGCAGCAGGCAGGCAGGCAGGCAGGCAGGCATGGTGCTGGAATAGTAGCTGAATGCTCACTCTGATCCACATGCAAGAGGCAGAGAGGAAGAAGGAGCGCACACACATGCCACATGCTCACAAACACACAAAAAATTCAAAGCACTGCTTGGAATTTGCTAGCACAAAGCTGACACTGCCATAGGCCCTGCATCTCAGTACAGATTCTCACCAACCATAGCCCCAGCTCACCCAGAGTTACCAGTGTCTCCTGGGCCAGTCAGCTCACCCTACACAGATCTCAGCACCCCCTTTTGCCCATTGCTGGTTGGCTCTGCCATGATTGTTTGAGGTATAAATGCTCAGAACATGGGAAGATCAAACCTGTGCTTCAATACCATGCCCTACCCCAACTCTCCAATTCTTTTCTTTCTTTTTTTCATATTTCTTTTCTCTTTTGAGAACACTTAACAGCAAAGGTTAATCTTTGAAGTCCCTAAAGATTTGAACTTTTCTCAGAATTGGCTGCAGCTTCTAGTGGGTTAGAGTCTAATTGGAGTAGAGCAGAAGCCGTGAGCCGTGTCGGGGAGCAGCATGAAGAAGAGGCCACAGCAGAGAGTCACCAGCCAGGCCAGCATCCTAGCAGACAGGGAGCAATGAGGTGACACCCAGCATGTGAGTGAGGGGTAGGGAACAGATAAGAGTCAGGGCAGAGGCAAGAGAGCAGGAAACCTTAGCACTGCAGTCTGAGGGACTGTCTGTATTTCGGTGGTCCATCCATCAATCTTAACATCCCAGGAAAACCCGGGAACTATCCACACTCCCCAAGGCACCTCAAAGCCTCCCTCACCACCTCCCAGGGTCTCTAGATCAGATTCAGCTAAACTCTTCTCCTTGGATTTTATGTTACAGCCAGGCCAGCCAACCACTGCCCCTGGGGCCAAACATTCCTATCCTTCCCTGGCAGGGACCACATGAAGGCCAAAGCTGAATTTGTTCCGTAAGAACAAATGCACACGAAAAACAAGAGTCTCAAATAATGGAAGAAGCAAGTGTGGGAGTGCATGCATGACCCCAGCATACAGGAGGCTGAGGCAGGAGGAGAGAGGCCGGGAGAGCAAAGGGAGACACAGAACCAAACCAAAAGCACTTTCTTTTTGTTCTTGCGTCTCTTTGAAATGCATACACATTTGTTTAAAAGCTCGATAAGGAGCTGGGGAGATGGTTCAGGGGATCAAGTGCTTGCTGCACAAATGTGAGGACCTGGGTTCGAATCCCCAGCACCCATGAAAGACCAGCTTAGCAGGGACATCTGTCACCGGGTGCTGGATGGGAGGTAGAGATAAGTGGAGCCCCAGGGCTCACTAGCCAGCCAGTCTAGCTGAAACTGGGAAGTGACTGTGCATAACACACACACACACACACACACACACACACACAGAGAGAGAGAGAGAGAGAGAGAGAGAGAGAGAGAGAGAGAGAGAGAGGGAGAGAGAGAGAGAGAGAGGGAGGGAGAGAGAGAGAGAGAGAGGGAGGGACAGAGAGAGAGGGAGAGAGAGAGGGGAGAGAGAGAGAGAGAGAGAGAGAGGGAGAGAGAGAGAGAGAGAGAGAGAGAGAGAGAGAGAGAGAGAGAGAGAGAGAGAGAGAGAGAGAGAGAGAGAGAGAGAGAGAGAGAGAGGGAGAACAAGCCCCTTCCCTTACTAGCTTCCACCCAGGTGTTTTTCTCAGATACCTGGAGATTATTCCCTCTAAATGTAATCACCAGTCAAGACGTCACTCCAGATCCTAGTTTAGGGAAATGAGAACACAGTTATGGAACAAATGGATATGTAGCTTATTATCAGGGATAGGGGTGTGGATCAAAGGCGGAGAAGATCTTTATCATATGTGACACTCTGAGTTTGAACCCCTTACATGGCAAGAAAACAAATGCAATCAGGAAACCCACTCCCCCATGGCCACAGAGGTCCAGACACACCGTGTGACAGGTTCTGACAGGTGCTGCCCCAGGACTCCTTTCTGATGGTCCTAAGAACATGGACAGAGTGGGGTGGCTCTGCTGGGTGATGCTGAGGGTGGGATCCCCGCTGTTTGTGTCTTGGTGGATTGGTAGCACTCGGCCTCATCCTGTTGAACCCTTCATAGTAAGAAACTGTTTTCTTTTTTCCTCTCCCTACATGGGAGGTCTTGTCAGTTGGAAATATTTTGTTTTTAATCCCAGTTCCCCAATAATCTCATGCTACCCTACTAAAGGGATGAACTGGGCCCTCCTAGGCCCTTCAGAAAGAGAGAGGCAGGGGAGGATGGAGAGAGATGAGGGGAGGGGCATGCAAGCCAGGTGAAGGTCAGCTGGGGCAAGGAATTGGATGTAGCTGGGAAGAAAACAGCTGCAGCCATTCCCCCCCCCAGCCCCTGAGCCCTCCAGTCAGCCTTCCGGGCAGCTCTTGCCCTGCTCTCTGCCTTGACAGTTAAATTCCCTTCAGTACTTCTTGTCCCTCTGCATACAGCGCCAGAGTGTCACCAAGTCACTGCAAAGGCTTACACACTCCGTTTTCTGTAGTCTAACTCGTCTTTGTCCCCATGGTGAAATTCATTCATGTGGGGCCATTTGTCATTTGTGACAGTTTTTTTTAATCTTTTTTTTTTTTTTATGGGCAAAGACTAAAGTGTACTTGGTTCCTTCTTTTTTTCCTACAAAGAAATATTATGTCAAGTAAATGTTTCGACAATTTTGCTGAAAGCATCGCGCTGACTTAAGAGTTGGATGAGTTCTTTTGAGTATTTGGCGTGTGGGCGAGCTGGGCTTCAAAGTGTTGAGGGCTTGCTTGTTCCTTCATCCTCGCTTCCTGCAGCTCAATGGGATCCCAGAGGGGATGGGCCACATCACCCTGAATTCTGGCCTAATCACTTGGGGTGGGCTTGCAATTTGGTTTGAGCCTCTAGACTTTAATTCTCAACATTGCTTGCATTTGGACCCCCTGGACACTTTAAAGGATACTGGCTAATGAACAAGCCCTCTCCCAGGGTCTCTGCCTTAAAAGATGACCCTGAACATCAGGCCTGTCCTTAAAGCTCCCGGCCATCTTGTGGGAATTCTGAACAGGACCCCCTGTCTCTGGGTCAGGGGCTGCCTGTGCGTTCAGAGACCTTGAGGCGAAACTGTGGGGTCAAAACCCATCCATCCCGGTGATGCCTAGCACCGAGACCATACATTCTGATCTCATTAGGCTAGGCTGAGACCTGGGTCCCAGAAACTTCTACAGCATCACCAGGGTAAGACTGGCTGGGACAGAAGAAAAAAACCCTGAGTGCTCACACTGGGACTCAAATTGGGACTCTGCCTGACAACTTTGAGCGAACTAATTGACACCTGTGAGCCCCTAATGTCTCATTTTGAATATGAGAATAGCATCAACCGCCTTGAAGAGTTGTGTGCTGTTGGCTTCCTCCACTGGTACAGTTTGGGTTAACGTCTTAATCATTCTTCCTTGTCAAAAAGGGCAAATTTACCATCAGTAATTAACTCTACTATCAATAAAAATTCATTTCTTATTAATGCGGAAACGCTGCTCCTGGAACCGTGGAAGAAGATGCCAGGCTTGCCTGTCCGCCTTGCTTCTTTGGCAGGTGTCACTCCAGTGGAGTCTCTCCTTATCTCATAAACCCCTGTCTCGGGAGGCCAGCTCCTTTGAATCAAATTAGAGTTAATTAAATCCTCTCTAAAACCCACTAGGGGAACTAATAGCGTATATTGAAAGTCCTGTCAGGCGTGATGGCACACACCTATAATCCTAGCACTTGGGAGGCAGCGTCAGGAGGATCAGGAGTTCAAGGTCATCATCAGCTACCACGTGAATCTGAGGTCAGTCTGACAACAGGAGACCCTGAAACAAAGCAAAAGTCCTGGGCGCTAGAGACTGTTACAAACAAACGGGCCTTTTCTGTTACATTTATACCATAGTGTAAACAAGAAGCCATTTAACTAGAACTGAACCTAGGACTTGACACCAGATACCATGGATTCCAGGCCAGCAATGTCCCTTCAGCTATGCCCCTTCCCTTTTCCAGTTTCTACATGCTCAATCTTATTTTAGATTGTTATTTTTGAAAGGTGGAGTTGCATATGTTGCTGTTGCCTGTCTGAATAGCATGCAGTTTCACAGTCTAAGCTGCAGAGAGTGAGGGTTCATGGTGCTGTGAGGTGTGCCCGAATCATTAAAAGAACCTCCCTTCCCCAGTGCGCCATCTAACACACTTTCTGCACCTGCTCGTGATGTGGCCAGGTGTGGAGCAAGGTAACCTGCAACCTAGATGCAGATCCTGCCTGGCTGCCCCTGAAAGCATTGGATGAGATGTTCAGATAACTCCTGAGTATAACCGACTGCAGCACACACTGTATAACTACACACACTGTAGAAGAAGCCCCACTGGGGCTCAGGGAAGGCTGGCTAGAGAAGTTAGCATGATAACTGTCTACAGCCATACCACCCTGAATGTGCCTGATCTTGGCTGATCTCTGAAGATAACTACGCATTGAGGTAGATCAAAATGTGGGTAACGGGGCAGGAAATGTTCTCCAGCGCCAAGCAGCCCAGGATGCCAGACCTTGGGTTACTTTGTAAGATATTCCTGGAAGTGATGTCTTTGGTCAAGAGATGTGCATCTTTCAAACATTTGGTATGCATTGTTCACAGAAAGGAAGCCCACCACAGCCAGGATGCTCGTCACAGTCATCAGGATGCTCGTCACAGACACGATGCTCATCACAGTCAGTATGCTCATCACAGACACGATGCTCCATGTACACTTAGACAAGCAGTACAATGCTCCTATCTTGATCTGAAAACAGGAGCAGGGGTTAGAGTGGCATTTGTCTTATCAGTTCAGCAAACATTGACTCTGCCCCACTTCTCCCTTTGGGCTGGGGTGGGTGAGTAGGAGTGAGAACACACAGCACAGCTTTCTGGAGTTCAGTCAATTGGAAGATGCTGCCCCAGAGTTTAGTGGGTAGGGCAACCCAGGGCTCCCGAATAGCAAGTGTTTGAGCTGCAAGCAGCCTGACCTCTCTATTTCCCCTCATTGAGGCACCCCATTCACCTCCGTGGAATTAGTCACACACACACAGCTCTACTCACTCTTTGGGGGCAGGGGCTCCCCTTTCTTTTTCAAGGGGCAGCTGAATGTCCAGCTGCGCATGAACCGACACATTCTGCCATTTTCTTTGTTCCGGTCACTCTTCTAGCAATTGTCTTAGAATTACTATGGCTGCAACAAAACACCATGGCCAAAAGCACCTTGAGGAGGAAAGGGTTTATTTTACTTGGCTTACACATCCTGAATCATAGTCCTCTGAGGGAAGCCAGTGGCAGAAACCTAGAGGCAGGGGCTGATGCGGAGGCCATGGAGGAGTGCTGCTTACTGGCTTGCTCAGCCTGCTTTCTTACAGAACTCAGGACAATCAGCATAGAGGTGGCTCAACCCACAGTGGACTGGGCCCTTCCGTATCAATCAGTAGTTAAGAAGATGCCCTATAGGCTTGCCCACGGCCCTATCTTATGGAGGCATTTTCTCAGTTGAAGTTCCCTCCTCTCAGATGACTGTAGCTTGTATCAAGATGACATAAAATTAGCCAGCACAGCAAAGTAGGGATTTCCAAGATGCTTGGCTGTCTAGTTCCCAGATCTCCACAAGTGACTTAGTGGGCCGCTGCAGATCCTTGGGTAAGAAAGCTATTACTGGGAGCCTCGTCGAGGGAATTGTATCAGTAAGCATACAGAGCCCCAAACTGTGCATGCCTGTTGGATGGGTGGCTTTAAGAAATGATCCTAAAGGAATAAGCACAAATACCTGCAGAGATTTATCTACAAGATCATGCACGAGAGCCTCGTTCATGAGCAGAAAGAGTATCATTGAAAATGTTCTCAAGCTTCAACCAAAGGGATTGGTTAAATAATTTATGGCACGTTGGCACAATGCAGGTATCATAAACTACACCACGGGAAGATATTTAATGACATGATAAGAAATGTGACGCAACTGCAAATAATATGTACTATATAATCGTATTCTGATGGAAAATATATATACGGAGAGAGAGACAAGATGAGACAGAAGTTATGCATCAGGAATATGAAATATTTGTGGTTTCAGGGTGGTGGAATCGTCAGAATTTTGAATTCTCCGGATGTTCATTACTCGTATATCAGAATAGCAGGCACCTTACTTTTTAAATCAATATCTCCCCCAGGTACATGCAGAACAATGCTATACACAAGGCACTGTCTTATGTGCTGAGGAGCCATGCCCAGGAGCAGGCATTTTGTAGGAGAGAGCAGCTCCTCACTGCTGGGCCAGCTGTTCAGCCATACCCTCCCCACCCCCCAAACAGGGGTCATGCAGCAACCCGGCTGCTTATGTAACCAAGCTGCAGAAGAAATGCACTTGGCAGCCTCAGCCCTGGGCAGACAGATCTTCTGATTCCTCAGTTCCATAACAGACCATAACGGGACAAACCAGAACTGATGGTTGCGTAAAAGTGGGAAAGACGGACGGACTTCTTTGGCCACTGCGTCCCACTGCTGAGCAGGCACATCCCTTGCTGGTCACTCAGCACACGTGTAGCTGGCTACACCTTGCTTCCAGCTCTCCTGCTCTGACAAATAATTAACACGTGCAGAGTGCTCTGCTTGAAATAACCCAAATGATCTTCATA
This sequence comes from Cricetiscus sungorus, assembly GCA_030556225.1. Classification (NCBI taxonomy): domain Eukaryota; kingdom Metazoa; phylum Chordata; class Mammalia; order Rodentia; family Cricetidae; genus Cricetiscus; species Cricetiscus sungorus. Next base: position 26,680,326 of record JANBXA010000097.1, on the reverse strand, counting down.
GCACTGCGAGGTGCTCCTGCGATGCTCCCGGTACAGGCGGGGAAGAAGATAGAGACAGAGAAACAGCTCACTCCGCCGAGCTGAGCTATGCACCAGTTGATGGAGGAGCCAAGAATTAACCCAGGCAGTGTGACTCCAGGGTCTGCCCTTAGCACCATGGCTGAGAATCTCTTTCTGGCCCTGTTTCCATGGTGATCACCCCTCCTCCCCAGGAGTACTGAATTCCTTCAGGATATGAACTACATCCTTCATGTTTGTGGGACCAAATAAGACCCAATGTGGTGCTGGGCACACTGCACATTCCCAGGGACTTGCAGCCTGGGGACGTGCAGCCTGCCTGCCTTCCCTACTGCTTCAACAGGCAGCTGTAGTTTCTTGTCTGTTGGGGGACTAGAAGACTAAGGGTGCCTCAGATGTGCTGTCTTAACTTTCAGGGGGACTCAAGGCTTCTTGTGGCTTCTCTGGAATATCTTCCCAAACGCCTGCTCAGCCCTGGGTTCTTGGAGCCCGTTCTGCATGTGTTCATGGCCTTAGTCCTTGCCCTCCAACAGCCAACGCTGGTCAGGTGATGGCATAGAGCTCAGACAGGAAGGCTGCTGTGGCTTTCTTCTTGTTTTTTATTTTTTCCTTGAATCTTCAAGGCTGAGTACTAAGCCGAGAACATACTGCTGCTCCACATCAGGAATTATTGGAGGAGACACACAAGCCACGCACACAGTCTCAGCAGGGTGGGACTTGAGATGATTTTGCTGGTGGCCAGCTTCCCGGTTTTTTCTAACTTTATGCAATGAATGTGAGTTTTGGGGGGGTTAAGTTAAATAAAGTGAGGAAAGGTTAACTGTTCTTCCTTTGTCCCTGGGGGACTTTTCTTCTAACCTTCTGTAGGCTGCCAGCATCCCGTGGCCTCCTCAGACTCCTGTCCAATCTTCACAGCAGCAAATTCCCATCCCATTCCCTCCACTGTAGACTAGTTTGTGCAAAACCTCGTGGATCACAGAATATTCCATAGGCTTAATCCTGCTGGTCCTCACAATTCTGGCTTCAGGAGAAATTGCCCACACCTTCTCGATGATGCCTGGTTCCACAGCTCCCTCCCTGGTCCCTCACTAGGACTTCAGCCCCGTTAATGGTTTAACATCTACGACCTGATGTCCTGAGTCACTTACAATCACCCCAAGGATCTTACCCCACTCTTCCCTCTCCCCTTCACATTCATCTCCCCATGTCTCTGTCTCTTACAGAAGCATCACTGAGTTCTAGATGGGAAAGCTGGTGGCAATATAACTCCTATTCCTTCTAGGTTGGTCATTCAGCTAAGGCCTGGGGTTCTTACCTTCATAATGTATTTTGGACATGTCTGAATGGTTTCCACTTTTTTCTTATGTAACGTTGTTTTTATTCGCTGAATCTATTTGCCTAGCACTCTCAGATATATTATTTTTAATACCTCAACATCAGAATCTGAGTAATTTATGAAGAATAAAAGATCGTTCAATCCACCACCCTGGAAGTTTTTCCAGATCTCAATTCATAAGTCACCTCTTAAACGTCCTGCCTGATGTCCCTCTTCGTGTCTTACAACAAGAAGTCAGTTTCAACATAACCTTTGGTGGAGCCAGTCAACCACAGTAGATCTTTCTCCTCTGTCTTCATGCCCCTGAGCACTGTTGGGGAATGACCCTGGCATCTCACTTGCCTTTGCAGCATCAGGGTCTAGCCTAGAATCCAGCGCATAGCATGTCCTCAAAGAAAGTTCTCGAATCCAAGAGTGAAAAAACAAAACAAAACAAACAAACAAAAATAAATGGGTGAACAAATGATTCTTCATAATTTGTCACCTTGATTTTAGGTCCTCACCCTCTCCACATTTCTCTACCAGATGACTCTTCCAGCATGGTGGCCTGAGCATAGGAACCTACTTTTGTACTTTCAGATGCTCCCACTGACTGCCAGGGCCTTCAAAGTTCAGCCCTTGTCACCTTCCTGGAAGCAGCCTTTGCTGTCATTCCCTGAGCCCCCCCTCCCCCACCCACTCCCATCCAGCCTTTCAGGGCCTTTGCTCTCATCTTCTCTCTCTGTGACTGGCCTCCAATGCGGGTGCTTCCTGTTAACTCACATTTTACCATGCACAGTGGGCCTTTTTTCCTGTGGTGGCGGGTAAGTAAGAACCCCGATCTCTTCATGACTCCTTCCCCAAAACCTTGGCCTTCAGTAGGAAACTTCCAACATGGTGGTAGTTGAGGCTTGGAAAGTGTTTGCACAGGAGGCTTCACTCTTTTTCGCTGTTTTTTGGGAATCCAACAACTGTCACTATGGAGACAAACCCAGGCTCGTCTACATCTCAAGGTGTCGGTCTGCTTCCACTCACAGGAATAAGGTCGTGTCACCGACTCATTGAACCATGACCTGGAAACATGGCTGTTGGTTCAAGTTTTGGGGCCAGTTTGTGGCATCACTCATGACACTGTAAGATTGTACACTTGCTGCCCAGAGTAAGAGACACCATGAGGGCTACCTTTAAGAAGGCCAGAGTCTGGCTATAGCTATCCTGACAGGTATGACAATACTCTCTAAACATGCACTGAACTACAGGAGGTAGCGCTAGAGAAAGTCAGTAGCTTGATAAAAAGTCACTGAGACAATTGATTGCTGCCCAGTGGAAGAGCAAGAGAAGGGAGGAGAAGGACACAAGGACCAGAGGAATGCAGAGAGCAGACTCAATGCTTCATGAGCAACTTGGGGCACTTACTGGGGAACGTCCCCCAGAGCTGCGGTGGGCGAGTAGCCAGCCTAAATGCCCACAACGACCTGCTGGGGAAAGGTACAACCATTTGTTCAAAGGACCCCTTTACACCTTTACCTTCATGTTCCTCCTTACACAGATACACATTCTCTGTGACAAGGCCGGCCAGGACCAGGGCATACTCCTGTGTACTGGAGAGGGAGCCCTGGATTTCTCTTTTTTTCCCACGCTCAGTGACTAGACCTAGGATCTCATGTCTGGGTACTGAGGCACAGCCAAGCTTACTGGCTTATTGAGAGATGAACCTCAATCCTTACCTCCTTAGGGAGCCTTGAGCCCTACTCTAAGTGAGGAGAAGGAGGAGTGAAGTTAGCATGTTTGGCAGCCCTGGGTGAAACAAGCTAAGCCTCCCTGGATCTCCTATGAGAAGGGTAGACCCTCCCTAGCAAAGAACAAGGGTGAGTAAGACAAGGTATGGGTGACATCACCTGCCCCTTTCACTAAGAAGGCTTGTTGCAAGCTCAAAGCCTAGCTCAAATCGCCGCCGGAGCAGAACACAGTAAACAGTAAAGCTGAGATTGGTCTTGGAGGGAACTGAAGAAATAAAGAGATGCAACTGTTAATGAACAGAGGCATCAGCAGAGCCAGAGAAAGTCGAGGAAGAGGTGAGACCCGCAGTGATGAGTGACCTCTGTGTATATAGTCCCATGGAGGTTAGCAGTCTGACATCCCTGGCCAGACTTTAAATATTCCAACGGGAGAAAACAGACTGCCTTCAGCCCCACCTTGACTACTAGCATGAGGACCGGATGCTTGCAGAGTATCATCCTCCTTGCAACTCCAGGGCTGTAAGCACAAGGACACAAGGAAACAACATCAAAAAGAGGAGGGCTCACAATGAAGCTACTACATGAAACCACACCTGCCTTCCTCGGGGCTTCTGGTTAGAAGAGATAACTCAATATCCTTAATGCTCAAACCACTGTTACTTGCAGCCCATTGCATATGCAAATTGGTACAATTTCTAAGGAATGTAACTTGGCAATATATTTCTATTTTGAATGCACATACTCTTTGCCTGATAATTCTTCTTATCAGAATGTCTCCCAGAGATATACTCACACAGGGATCAAAGAAGTATATTTAAATATATTAATTACAATGGTACATATGCAACAATGTGGTTAGGCATCTTATGGTGCATCCATAAAGTGGAATACACACTGGCTTTAAAAAGAAAGACCCCCTCCATTACAGGAGGGAGAAATTATATTCTAGGTATATTAAAGAGGGGAATAAGATCAGTAATGGTTGAAAGTGAGTGCTAGGAATGTGGAGGTGTTTTAGTACCTTTTTTTTTTGTAAATGTATTATGAAGTTTTAAATTTTCCCAAAATATAAATATTTAAAGCCAAGAGTAAGAATAGTAGCATGAATCAGTATGGGTGTTTTTAAAAGAAACTATGTGAGGGAACATATACATTCATAAATAAAATATATAGGCAGAACAATAACCTAGAAAGAACACATGAAAACCAGTTACAGTAACTAAGGAGGGGTGGACTCAGAGGAAATTAAATCTTCACGTCTCTTTGTCCCTTTTGAATTCTTATGTAAAGCTGGGTATGGTGGCAATTGTAAGTCAAACTACTCAGGAAGCTGAGTCAGGAAGGCTGCGAGCTAAAGACAAGACTGGACAGTGTGGTAAGACCCTGTCTCAAAAAAACCAAAAGGAGCTGAGAATGTAGCTCTGTGGCACATGGTTCATCTACCAAGCACAAGGCCCTGGGTTCAAATCCCAGCACCACATGAAAAAGGAAGAAAGAATATTGTAAAAGTTAACTCTCCCATCTGGATTTTTAGTGTTAGATGTCATTTCATTTTCTTTCTTTCCTCTTTATTTTACTTTATTTTGAAGATTGGATCTTCTGTAGCCTGACTGGCCTCCTGGAAGATGACCCACCTCCTCCACCACCCCCACCCCTTTGCTCTCGCCTCTCAAGGCCGGGATTGCAGGTGTGTCCCGCCATGCTCAGCTAACTCACTTTTGAAATAAAAGAATATTTAAAAGTAAACCAAATGAAAAGCACGGTCATTGAAAAGGTAGTTCACACCCTCCCAGTGCTGTCTCAAGTGCTGCTGAGTTCGGGCAGGATCCTTGGGTAGCGGCTCTCCTGCTCACCGCCAAGAAGGTGATCCTGACACAACTTAGCCCGAGGCTTAGCATGCTCCAGGTCAGAACTCTAGTCACTCCCGAAGGAGGTGGGATGTCCACTGAGACATTTTCTTTTTCCTCAGTGTACAGTAATTGTACTGAGTAATGTGTTCCCTGTGGCACTTTCATACATGCATATATTTTGATCACAGTCACACACACCCCACTGTCCTCTCTTCTCTCTCTCTCAAATAGTCATCATGGATGTTTTCTACAACCAGAAGAGCACAGAAAAGAGGTAATAGGTCAAAACCCTATTCCTTGGTGTGGATGTGTGGATCTGCTCATGTGTGACATGCCTTCTTGTAATTTTTTATATATATATATAGACAAGAGCATACTGTGCTGCCCAGCTGCACTTACTGAAACTTACGCTGGCCTCTAACACACAGAGATCCACCTGCCTCTACTTTTCCACCTCCAAGGGCTGGGCTTACAGCTGTAGCAGCATGCTTCGTCCATCCGTTTTGTAATTTTATCCATTGTCTTTTAAAAATACAATTTACTGCCTCGTGCAATATTACTTTGCAATGTAACTTTGTCTACCTGTCAATAATCTTACTAACTCCCTAAACCCAGCATTCAGCGTCTTTCCCCCTTCCTGGTGTCAGTAGTCTCCAAAGCACTTCTGATGCAGCGCTCTCTGACTTCCACACATGCACGCCTCAGTTTTTCTTTCCTGCCCTTACTGCTTTATTGCCCTCAATGAGCACCTGTAGGGAATGGGAGTGTGGTTCAGTAGTAGAACACACACTTAGCACCGAGAAAGCAACACTAATTAAGAATAAAACAACCAGGTTCGTGCAAAGACAATTCTAAGACATTTGGGGGGAAATCTGATGCCTTCCTTAGGGTTTCTATTGCTGCAATGAAACACCATGACCAAAAAGCAAGTTGGGGAAGAAAGGAATTATTTAGCTCACACTTCCACATCACCAAAGGGAAGTCAGGACACAAACTCAAACAGGACAGAATCCTGGAGGCAGGAGCTGATGCAGAGGCCATGGAGGGAGGGCTGCTGCTTACTGGCTCACTTCCCATGGCTTGCTCAGTCCACCTTCTTATAGAACCCAGGACCACCAACCCACGCATGGCACCACCCACCATGGGCTAGGCCTGCCCCCAGTGATCACTAAATGAGAAAATGCCTTCCAGCTGGGCTCACAGAGACATTTCCTCAGCTGAGGCTCCTTCCTCTCTGATGGCTAGCTGGTACATATGATGCATACTTTTATGACGTTAAAGAATTGCTATTGTTTGATAGTGATCTTATGCCTATATAAAACAAAACTTATTTTTAACAAGTACCCAAGTATTTGAGGCTATAACAATGTCATGGTGTCTGCAGTTTGCTTTAAAATAATTTTGAAAAACTGAAGCTAAAAATGTGGCAAATAGTAATTATTACATTTAGGTAATAGGTATAATTCATTGTATTATTTCTTAGTTTTTCCACTATCTTAGTAATTTTCAATTTAAAAATGTATTAAACCCAGAAGACATGGGTTTTTAAATGAAAATTATGGTGCCAGGCTTGGGATAGCTCCCTACAACTTCTTGGTCAAGGAGGTCCCAGAGATCTCTAAAGACCCTATTGATGAAAACATGACATTATTTGGTTGTAGGATAGATAGATAGATAGATAGATAGATAGATAGATAGATAGATAGATGAGAAAGATCAAGCTGGAAGTGAGCTGAAAACTTCTTGCTGGCCCAGTTTACATAGTGCCAGAGCAGTGATTCTCAACCTTCCTAATGCTGCAACCCTTAAAACAGTTCCTCATGGTGTGGTGTCCCCAACCATGACATTATTTTCATTAATACTTCATATCTGTAATTTTGCTGCTGAGAGTTGCAATGTAAATATCTGTTTTATGATGATGGCCTTAGGTGACCCCTGTGAAAGGGTCGTTCAACCCCAGAAGGGGTCACAACTCACAGGTTGAGAACCACTGTGCTAGACAATGTTATGCAGGTTGCTAGGAGAGAAAAGCCATCGATGGAATCCCCCTCTGGTGAGCCCTGCATGCTACCATGCTGCCTTGCCAGGCGAGGGGTGAACACTGGTGTAAAAGTGGCACAGAGGTTATGAGGGCAACCAATTGCTTCTGGGTTGGACTTGAGGCCTACGTCACAGAATGGAATCGATGCTTGATACTGTCAGTCTGGTCAAAGGCTCTCATCTAGAGAGGTTATAGGCCTTAAGGGGCAGCCTACTACGGTTGTCTTGCTCAATTGGCATGCCATCAGCTGCCTTCTAAATATTCACATTTATACCCATAGACTGATGTGCCCTCAACCTTAGCCGGGGAAGCCTCTCTCTGAAGTGGTCAACAGTTAATTCAGAGACTCATAACTGTTAAAGTGCTGAGAATGAATTCTGAGCCCTCCCACACGGGGATAGCTATGTCAGCTCACCCTCCCCAGACATTACAGAAGGGGTAGGGTGAAGGGAAGAATGTAAGAGTTGAAGAATGAGGGAGAGCAGCACGAAATACAGTCTTCTGGTCATGATATGGCGTTTGCACTCACAAACTTACTGCAACCATGGTCCCCTGTACAAACAGGTACTAGATCAAGCCAACAAGATCAGCCAACAGTCCAGCATGCAGCCCGTGGGCATGAAGGGGGATAGGGAGGATATATTGGGAATGTCTAGGAGATCGAGGGGAGTTGGGGTACACAGGATCAATTGTTTACATACATGGAATTGTCAAAGAATAAATAAAAGATATTCTAGCTCTGTACTAGGTAGGCACTAAGCTCTTAACTTGTATACAATGAGGAGCAAAGTAACCTGTCACCTCACAGAATGGGTTGTCTTTGGAGGGCATGCTTAACTAGGAAGTCTCAAATGCAGTGTGGAGGTTGCCCCCAGGACCCACCTTAGTCTGGTTTTCCTGGTTTCCTTTACATCATCACCACAAACGATATTTTCCCAAGTTTAAAAAAATACATACGTGTACACACACACACACACACACACACACACACACACGCATGCATACATACATCCACTTACCCTCGTGGTGCCTCAAATCTAGAAGGATGCTCATACAGAAGTGCACTAACCTGACAGCCGTGCTGTCCATGGTGACCTGGGACTCACCTCAGCAAGTCATTCCTCAGCCCTACATGTAGTTGGCATTATAAAGTTACCAGGGCTTTAAGAGTAAATGGCAGAGGCGCCTGTTCTCTAGCCACAGTCAAGGAAGCCTCCCCAAAGAAGGAGGGCAGTGTCTATACAGAACAGGGAGGTTCTGCAGGCAAAAGGGATGAACCAGCAGCCAGGCATCATCCCCATAGAGACTGGCAGGACCAAGGACCAGGTCGTGTGTGTGTGTGTGTGTGTGTGTGTGTGTGTGTGTGTGTGTGTGTGTGTGGGTGTGTGGGTGTGTGGGTGTGTGGGTGTGTGGTGTGTGTGGGTGTGTGTGTGTGTGTGTGGTGTGTGTGGTGTGTGTGTGTGTGTGTGTGTGTGTGTGTGTGTGTGTGTATTTTGTAGTTTCCAGATTAGCAAACAATTCCTGTTTTGCAGGCTAAGAAAGAAATGAAGACTACCCTGTAAGGAACTTACACAAGAGAAAACAAGGCCACAGTTTTTTTGTTGACCAAATTCAGAACTTTATTTGCAGACACTAAAAATTTAAATTTCTTACAGTCCCGGCCTCAGAACTATTGCTTTTGTTTGTTTCCCAGCCATTTAATTATGTGAAAATAATCCCTATTTCGTGGTGATACCAAACCAGGGCAGGCAGGATTTAGCATAGTGTGTCCTCCTACCCAACATGACTGTCTGGTTGTTTCTGAGGGTCATGGTTTGTTTTCAAAGCTGTTCTCAAACTGGGGTGATCTCAATGGGCCTGACCCAATTGTTCGCACCTGAGTCCCTGGCCACCTCTAGTTGCTATCAACTGGGGTTATAAGATGTCAGGCTTAACGTCCCGTACCTGCTTCTTCCCCCTAGATACTCCTGCCCCAGCTAAGAAAATATTGTTTGATCTGGGTCAGGCTCCTGTCACCCGGTCCCGATAACTGGGACCAGAACATCCCTAAATGCTGAAGTGCTTGGAACCTTCCAAGCAGGTGCATTCTGTGTCGCCTTAAAAAGCAGACATCGCATACCTAGGGATCGAATGTCTTTTGGTGCTAAAAGAAGACAAAATTAGGTCCCGAGTATGGGACCTAGTTCCCCCTGAGCAGCCAAGTTGGGTATGTAGAGTCGTCGAAAGAGGCAGCCTGTGGAATCCTTGCTCACTGGCCGACCTGTCCCAAGCCGGCTTCCTGTAAGCCACCCTCCCGGCTTCTCCTCGCGGTGCTGTGGAAGCGCCATCCCAAGGGACCGATCCTTAAGCCACCGCTGCGCAGGAGCCGCTGGCGCGACCTCGAGGATTGCTGGCTCCTAGCAAGCGCCCTCAAACTTGCACTCGAGGGCGAGGCTGAAGTCCTCCCTGGAGGCTCCCACAGCCCGGGCTCGTGCATGGAGCACTAGGCCTCCGCCACCACCGTGGCTACCCTGCGGGGCGGGGCAGAAGTTGGCGCTCGCAGGGACCGGGGCTGGTCCTGCAGTTGCGTAAGTGGCACTGGGGCAGCTATAAGAGGGGGCAGGCAGGCATGGAGCCCCGGAGGAATCCCCGCGCCAGCAGCTGCAAGGTAAGGCCCTGGGTATTCTTGCTCCTTCTCTAAAAGTCCTTGGTGCACCAAGGCACCCCCACCTATCCCTGGAGCCCAGAGAAACTGAGGCAGGAGGAAGGTAGTGTGGACGGCTTGGTGCTGAACTAAGTACCTTTGCAGTGAGGCTCTAGACATAGGGAAGGCAGCGGGGAGCTAAAGAGCTGAATTCCGGGCTGGGCCAGGCTGGGCGCACAGAGCTCCAACCTGTTCTTGCACTCCAGGAGCGTGTTTGGTCTGCAGACTTGAGACGGTTAGGGAACTGAGACGATAAGATCTCACACCTGTCAGATAGACAGAGCAAGGCTGGACATGCAAGGATGTGGCATTTCCGGGTTCCTTGGGGGCTAGATAAAGCCTTGCTTTGCCGTAAGAATTTATTTTCCAGTGAGGGTCTTTACTGGGAAGAGGGCCTACCCATTACTAAAACTACTAAGGGGCAGAGGTGAGTAGAAATACTGTCAGGAAGAACCCATTCCACCTACCCCCACCTGGAAAAAAAAAATTGCACCAGAACTTAGTTCATCTGCTCTCAAAGCCTTGCAAATTATCTTCTTCATGGATCCAGGGAACAGAACAGCAGATCATGCATGGGAAAGGCTCCAAGTCAGCATGTTTTTACTGCTAGGCATTTCCACCCAAGATGCCCCTTCTTCAGCTGTATTTCTCTCTGGGGTCCTTTAGACTGGATTGTGGGTGTGGTACCCATACATTCCTCTATGTCTTACTGGGAGAGTGGTTGGTGCCTTAAATATGGTCAGATACCATGCTGCCTTGTGTGAACGGATGTTTGAGAGAGGACAAAGCAACCGAATCATTTCGGTTGGAAGCATGGTATTAAGGAGAGGTAGACAGAGGGCAGGGACTTGAGAGTCATTGTGTGTGTGTGTGTGTGTGTGTGTGTGTGTGTGTGTGTGTGTGTGTGTGTAGAGTTCTTGCTGGACTGAGGGAGCGTTTCCAACCTTTCACTGATCTATCTGTATGATGCGTGGAACCAAATTTCAAAGGAGGAATTTCTAACAGCCAGCTCACACTCCTGGGGTGAAAAGACCACAGTGGTCACGTATCTTATTGAGGCATGAAGAGAAGACCGCTGACCCCCACCAAAGGATTCTTTTCAGTTCTTTCCTTTCTCAAGGACCCAAGGACACTGGACTGAGGGAAACATGTCCACATTGGCTGAAGGAGCATCCTTCTCATATTTGGTACATCTTAGACCCAAAATAACAAACTCTTCTTGGTATCTGGGGAAATACTTTCCTCCCGCTCTGTTCCAGGAAAAACTCAAAGAGCCAAAGAGAGAGCCAGGGAAGTTGCAATGAATTCTTGTCCATCAGCCCCAGGCAGATGCCTCTCGTGGCTGAGTGACCCATGTGGGATGCAGAAATGGCTGCCTGAGGAAACTGTCTTCTCAGAGCCTCAGTCATTCCCCTAGAGGCATACGGGAGACAGGGAGATAGAGCGGGGTCTCCAGGGGCATGGAATTCTTGTGGGGGTATGCATGAGCTTCTAGCCCATGGACAGAGCCTTGAAATTCTTCCCTGTCCATACAGTTGCCTCCCAGAAGTGCAGAGGTTAGGTTCTATGGAAAGACAGCATGTCTGTCACTCAGATACACAAGGCTCCTTTACACATCCTCCATGTGGCACATGCCCTGTTCTACAGCCGACTACACACTCCCACGTCTGCCGCTGTCTGTGAGCTCTCAGAATCTACGATCGTGTCCATGCTGATATTTCACCTAAACCACAGACTGAGTACCCAGCCGTCTGTGTGCACATTGTGTTTGTACTCAGGAGTACCAGAGCTCTGGTAAGGCGGGGAGCCACAAAGCTGATGGGGGAGCTCAGCATGGGTCCCCTGAGAAGACCCACAGTACTGGGATGGAACAGGCTCCTGGGTGGGTGGAAGTCACTTGGAATGACAGTCCACACAGGGCAGGGCTCAGGAAACTGAAAGAAGTGAGAACTATGCAAGGGCTGGGGACACAGGAGAGATGCAGAGGCAATCCAAAGTGTGGGAGGTAGAGAAATCTGCACACAGAAGCATCCAAAGGCAGCTTCGCCAGCATTTCTGTGGGGGCAAAAGTAAAGTCTAAGACGGCAGCATATGCCTGTAACCTCGGTACTAGGAAGGCAGAGGCAGGAGGACCAAGAAAGAGTTCAAGGCCAGCGTGGACAGCATGGTGAGTTCAAGGCGAGTCTGGGCTTTGTGAGACTGTCTCAAAACAAAACAAAATAAAACAAAACAAAAGGTTTATTTTTTCACATAGAAGTCAATAGAGATCAAGGATGGAGAATACTTATTCATTTAACAAAAACTGAATAAACACCTGCCCTGTGTCAGGTCCCTGGTAGACGCTGAACCAAATGCAGGTGTCACTAATGGATTGTGGCACCCTCTTTCAGTATGGCAGGAGCTCCAAACGGTGCTCCTGGGAGCCACTGAAAATTGATCAGAGTTGACACAGGAGTTGAAATCTATTTGCTTTCCCTGATGGGAATGAACAGAATATAAGCCCCTCACCCACATGGTGCCTACCAGCTAAGAATGTCAGCATGATTTCTCAAGCAAGGCCTTTGGTTGCAGAGAAGAGAAAATTGTTCCTGCTAGCTTAGTGATTTTCAAATTGCATACTGTGGCCAACATTTGAAGAATGAACTGAAATCTCCAAGAGTGTGTCACCTGCAGCAAGGGCAAATCTCTTAAAACATTAAAAAAAAAAGTGTGTGTGTGTGTGTGTGTGTGTGTGTGTGTGTGTGTGTGTGTGTATATATACAAGAGTGCCATGCACATGTATGGAAGTCAGAAAACAACTCGCAGGAATCAACTGAATCTACCATATGGATCATTGTGGGAATTGATCTCAGGTCATTCGACTTGGTAGAAAGTGGCTTTACCCTCAGGAGCATACTATTTAGTGTGTATGTGTGAGGGGTGTGGACATACATGTGCCATGGAGTGAAGGTGAAGGTCAGAAGACAACCTGTGAGTCTAGCAGTTAGGTCCCAGGGATAGAATTCAGGTCATCAACTTGGTAATAGCTGCCTTTGTCCACTGAGCCATCTTGCCAGCCCAGAAGAAAAACTTAATAATATTCTGTAGTTCAGCAAGATAGCTACAGACCATAATTAACTGGACAATTCAAAATAGCTAATATAAATCAATATTGAGATGGCAAAGAGGTATCTCAGTGGGTAAAGTGTGCACTATATGCCAATGAACACACACACACACACACACACACACACACACACACACACACACACACAAGCACACTAAATACATGTAAAAATTTTAAAGATTTAGTTTAAAGATGTAAATGTACTAAGAATGCTAGTTTTACTATTTTTAAGAGAGGAGACACAGAGAGAGAGAGAGAGAGAGAGACAGAGACAGAGACAGAGACAGAGACAGGGACAGGGAGACAGAGAGAGAGTTAGGTGCTCTCATAGACTACAGGCATGTGATCTTCCTGTACCTATAGTTACCAGAACTGTGAGCAACTTGACACAGGTGCTGGGAACTGAACTCTGGCTCTCTGGAGTAGCAAGATATCTCTGCAGCCCCAGTAAAAACATTTTTAAAGAAGACATATTTCCTAACTACCATTCCCTGTACTCAGCTATGGCAGCCATCCTTCCTTCCCTGCCCACACTCCTCATTTATTGTATGGTTAATGCTCGTTCATTGTAGGTATGTACCACATTTTATTTATTTATGCATACCTCGATGGGCACTTAGATTGATTCCATATCTCGACTACGAACATAGAAGCAAAATACCTCTTTGACATCCTGGCTTCTTTTCCCTGGGTATATGCCTAGGAACAAGATGGCTGGATCATAAGGCAGCTCTATTTTTAGCTTAGAGGTATCTCCACACTGTTTTCCACAGGGGCTGCATTCATTCACAGTTTCACTAGCAATGTCTGAGATTCGCTTCTGCACCCCAACCCAGCATCAGCTAGCTTTTGTCTTTTTTGACAAAAGCCACTCCGAGGTGAGCTGATATCTCACTGTGGTTTTGATTTGCATTTCCAAGATTATTTTCACATGCTCCTTAGCCAAACATTATCTGAATTTAATTCATGGTAGCATACTAAAGACTATCAGAAAAAAAAAGTCTATAAAAATCTGATGGCTGGAGGAGAGAAGAAGGAAGAGGGTGTATTCTGGGTGTGTATGGGGGAGCTAGGTTGAGCCCACAGATGGCAGCTTAGCCAGTGGGTGCCTCTGTCACCCAGTGCTCCTCCAAATTGCCATTTTCCCCATTGCTGCATAGTAGGCAGGCCTGACCTGGGCTCTGCTACCTTCCAGTCTGGATCTAAAGAAGTAGCCAGAGGTTGTGTCCATCCCTACCTATCTTGTCCTGAAAGGTCTGCCCTGTCGCCTGGATAGCAGGAAGGAGAGGGTGTTCACACCTGAGGCTACCAGTATCTTGGGGGATTAGGGTGATCTTGTCTGCAGGGACGGGCATGATGGGAGGTGGGAGCTTAGGGATGTTATTGAAGAGTCACCTAACTGGGGCCCTGACCAAGACCTAGGTGAGATCAGAAAGGGAAAACTGGTGGACCAATCGTGCAGCCCACAAGCCTCTGAGACCAGTCTTGAGCCTGTTTTCTGAAGACATATGTCATTGCCCGGAGCTGCCTCTGGGCCTCCCCCTCTCTGTTCTTTTACCTTTCCTGTGTGCCCTGCTGGGGAGGCACAGTGGAGAAGGTGAGGCATGACATGGCCTAGGCAGCAGGGGCAGGCAGGCAGCACGCAGAAGAGCTATAAAGTGAGATGTCCTGAGTGTAAAAAGAAGCAGAGGGTAGGAGGCAGCCTAGCAGAGCCTACCCTGTCCTTCTGCACAGCTCTTCTTTCCAGGCTCTGCTGCAACAATCCCCAGAAGTGAGGAACATAGGGTGCTACACCAGCATTTTACCAATTTCCCCAGCCAGATCTTAGACCATAACACTCTCAAGCATTTAAGCCCACTTCAGAAACTTCTAGAAATAAAAGGCTTTGTGACCTCGGCTCCCAGGAACTACATCCATGAGTTCCCCTTTCCCCTGAGCTCCAAGCAACCCCCAATTCTAACTAGTCTCCAGATAGTGTCCTGGTGTCCTATCGGCCTTAGGGTTAACCACGGCATTTGATCTACTTAAATGTTCCCCCTCCCATTGCAATTAACGACACATTCTCACCATAGGACATGGATTTGCTCTTTACTTTTATTAACACTATTTATTTTTGGGGGGCTTTTGCTTTTCTGAGACCAGGTCTTGCTCTGCAGCCCAGGGTGGCCTGGGATTTACAAGAAATTCTCCTGCCTCAGCCTTACAAATGCTAAAATCACAGGTATGCCTGGGCCACATAAACAATGCCGAGAGCTGCCACATGGCACGTCTATTTCTATTTATTGGTCACATTTGGCAGTGTCACCACACCTAAGGGTAGAAGTTGGAAAGGATACAGTTGTTTTTCGTGGGCACATCTCCCTTGGGATGCAGGAGTGTCTTCAACTGGGAAAGAAAGAAAAATAAGACACTGGGAGCAGTTATCAGTCTCCACAACATGGCTGTGTATGTCGATGTGTTTGTGTCTGTGTGTGTGCTTTTCCTAGGCATGTTGTGTGCTGTTGGGGCAATCGCTTCTCACGTTGGCTTTGATCCCGGAAAGATCTGTCACCACTTCTCTCTGCACCCCCATGCATGTCCTAGGAGCCCGGCCTCTCATCTCAGGCTTACTTACTCAGCAGCAGCATCTCAATTCTATGTTTTCGAAGCACTGCAATTTATCGCCAGAATCCACTGGGGCATATTATCCATGCCGAGCGAGAGAGGGCTTGTAAAGCTGTTTGTCCATTTCAATAGTTCAGGTGGCCAGTACGTGAAAATAGCTATGATATGACCATAGTTAATCAGGTAGTAAATTTTGTAAGGAAGGAGGGTATTGTCAATACATAAATCTTAGAAATGAATGCCACACACTCTTGTGCTACAGGGGAGAACTCATAAGCACCAGGTACCCCACTGGGATGCCCATGGGAGGCAGTGGGCCAATCGTATGCCTCAGAGTCAGCTGCAGGTGCCGATGCCCAGAGCGTTGCAAGTTCTGCCCAGTAATTGCAATAATTTTTAAATAGCTTTCATTTACTCCTTCAACCCTGAGACAGACACAAGCCAAGATAGGCACGTATATCCAGTGCCAGTGTTAGCTCCATTTTACTGGTAGGACCAGATACTTTGGGAAGTTAACTATCATTCCTAGGGGCACATAGAAACAAAAACAACAATAATGAAACAGCCTACAGTTAAGGCCCGAGGTCTAACTATTATACCTGGTTCCTTCGTTGGGGTTTCAGGGAATATCAGCTAGCAGCCTGCCAATCTGTGGAGAATATGTTCCCCGACTTCCAGTGGGCACCCGAAACTTGTGAGAGGGCTAAGCCGCTTATATGCATTTATTCTTCTTATGCCTTGGAGCACAGACCCATAGAACTCAAATTCCTCTCTCCTCGAATGTTTATGCCTCCTTTGATCACAGTTCTTGCTTTAGGGCCATTATTAAATTAAATAAAGGTTAACAGGAATACTCTGCGATTCTATGACATTTGTGCAGAAACCAAGAAGCTACTAAGGGGCTCATGGGCGAGCAATGTATACAGTGTGCGCACCCTGGGTGAGGGATTTCACATCCCAGGAAGCGCAGGATGAGGCAGTGCAAGACTCCATAATACTACTCAGCCCGGCACAATTGAGAGCTGATAAATTATTCATTTCCGGAATTTTCTATTTAATATTTTAGGATCACAGATGACCAGGGATAACTAAAACCTTGCAAAGTGAAGCGTTGGATGGGGGCGGGGGATCGCTATATTTCAATCTGTCCTTCACACATCCTAGTCTGCCATTCATCTTTCTGACTCTGGAAAAGTCGGCTCATCTTTCTGAGCTTCATTTGCTTTCTCTTCTGTAAAAGTCAGATTAAAAAGAGCATACCTTTAAGCAAGCACCATAAATAATATATAAGCAGTGCACTCATTTTTGCTGTACTGCCAGAAGGTGAGTTATCCTAATATCACCACCGATGGATGGCCGTGCATTACCTGTACCCACCAAGGCCCAGATGAGGAAGAACACGAAAAGGAAAAGTCAGTTTTTCTGACGTCTCCACACTCTTCATCCTAATGCTTACGGATATCTTTATTCTTCAGGCTCACACACACACCCTTAGCATGGATCACTGGCTACAGACTTGCATACATTCCACTCTATTACTTTTGCCTCTTGCATCTCATCAAACCTGCGTTTCTTAATCAAGGATCTGCACAGTGTTAATTTAGAAACTCAGGGCTCCATGACTGAAATTCCCAGCATTTGAAGTGAATGTGCTGTGTTCTCTCCTGCCTGCGTGCCTTTGCACTTCTGATCTCTTGGTCTCTGAGGGCAACTGTGTTTTACTCTCCCAGCCCCTTCTCTGTCTTCAACACTCCCAAGGCAACCTCCTCTGGGCTCCTGCGATGTCTCACACTTGTCTTCTTGAGAAGTTCCATCTTCCTGCATTGAAACAGCCTACTTGCTTCTCTGTCCCTCCTGCTACATGGAGGCACTAGAGGGTGGGAAGTATCTTCCGGTCTTGGTGCACTGTGTCTGGTGGAGAAATGCTGCTTGGATTCGGGTTCCCGCTTGGAGAGGAAGGAACTTATAAATCAGCAATGAAGGTCATAACAGAGAGCAACAGGCAGCCGTCACGAGAGTAACAGGAAGGGCCAGGCAGCACTGGGTGCCTAATAATGGAGTAGAGAGGGGAACACTTCACAGCTCCTCCAGCTCTTTCGTACGCCTTAGCTAATTTGATCTTCATAAGAGCTCAGAGATAGGTAGATTATAGGGAGAAAGGTGGAGTGTTGAGTGGTTATGTGATGCACCTGAAGTTAGGCAGTGAGTAAACAACTACACTCAACCTAGACCTTAAGAGTTGGTGCTCTTTCCCTTGGAGTATACAACAACGCCCTCATTGTCATCATAGCATCCATCTGACAAGTACTGCCCTATAGTCTACAGGACACATTACTGTGGCTTTACTGACCTGTCAATAATGCTCCCAAGGGGATGCATTTCATTAATCCAGGTTCCATAATAAACTGTCTTGACTTTGAGAAGACGGTAGCTAGCTGAGGAAGAAAGCAAATATATCTTACCCATCCACATCCGACAGCAGGTTGGCAACAGGGCCAATGGATGGATTTACACTGGGCTCTTGAAAAATGTCATTCCTTCTGTTTGCAGGCCCAAGAAGAGCCCAGGAAGGAAAATGTGCTGGAGACCTCTGTGCCGGTTCCTGTGGCTTTGGTCCTACCTGTCCTATGTTCAAGCTGTGCCAATCCAGAAAGTCCAGGATGATACCAAAACCCTCATCAAGACCATTGTCACCAGGATCAATGACATTTCACACACGGTAGGGGAACAAAGGAGAGAGAAACATGTTGATCACTTTCTGAATGCCGGGTACATCCTGGAAGCTGAGAATGTATACGCCTAGAGTGTCCATTCTTTGGCCCCTCTGCCTCCTGAAATCCAGAGCTGAGTGGTTCCAATTCTAAATCCAGCATCCAGACTGCTCACCTGTGGTTCTAATTCTAAGCCACTTTAAGGGACCTGACTTTGTCATATACCCCCTTTAAGAAGCTATAGATTCTGTGATGTTATAAGGTCACCTATGTTCATTTTTACCCTGCCACAGGAAGCCCTGCCCACAGTGGTTAGCAGCGCATGGAAGGCATACATCAGGGAGAACCGTGGTCCCTCCCCGTTCTACAGACCCCTATCTCCCCCTCTCCTCAGCCCTTTGTTTCTGTCTCTTGTTCTTTCTTCCCAAAACTACTTCGTTGAATCCTAGCATCCAGGGCCACAGGAAACCCTAAAGGTCATAGTGTTCCATTGACAAGTGGCCAGACTCCCAGCAATCTCTACACAGGAGGGTCGCTGGGTTCTAACAGTTTTAGCTACTGCTTTCCCTGCTTTTGCTCACCCTCATCTCAAAGTCACACAGAAGAGCTATCTTCATCACCTTTCAAAAGTAGTCATCAGGCAGCAACAGGACACCCAGCTACCCAAATGTGGGTAGCAATGAGAGAGGCCACTGGGGTGGGAAGGGCTCTTCCTGGAAACCAGATTCACTGGGGGCAGGCAGAGATCTGATAAGGGTGGGAGGCTAGAGTGAGAATAAGGGATAGAGAGCCATGGTTGCTTCCTCACGGATGTCATTTGGAGAAAGGAATGGAGACCAGCTCAGTGGCTCATCTGTCAGCTGAGCATGGCAGGTAAGGGCCTGGACCCAGAGGGTGAGAAAAGAAGGAGGCAGTCCCAGGCTCACAGATGTGATGGAGGCCTTTGCCCACCGATTCCCCTGCCATCTGCTGAGTATCCACTGTCCCCCTTTCTCCTCCACAGCAGTCGGTATCCGCCAAGCAGAGGGTCACTGGTTTGGACTTCATTCCTGGGCTCCACCCCATCCTGAGTTTGTCCAAGATGGACCAGACTCTGGCAGTCTACCAACAGATCCTCACCAGCCTGCCTTCCCGAAACATGGTGCAAATATCTAATGACCTGGAAAACCTCCGAGACCTTCTCCATCTGCTTGCCTCCTCCAAGAGCTGCTCCCTGCCTCAGACCAGCGAGCTGCAGAAGCTAGAGAGCCTGGATGGCGTCCTGGAAGCCTCACTCTACTCCACAGAGGTGGTGGCTCTGAGCAGGCTGCAGGGTGCGCTGCAGGACATTCTGCGACAGCTGGACCTTAGCCCTGAGTGCTGAGGTTTCAAGGACCACCAGCCTCCCAAGGACCATGTTGAGGGAAGAAACCTTGGCTTCCACGTGTCTCCAGGAGAGGAGAGCCATGTGTGCACGTCTCTCATCCAGGACTCTGTCCACATCTCTCTCTCCTCTAGGCCACACTTCTGAAGGCATGACTCCACAACGCTTGACTAAAGATAGACACACCATTCCATGAGCACTAGGAGGGGCCAGTCTGCAGAGGTGATTCTCGCTCGCCCAGTTTGCAAGTAGAGATAGGAAGCATCCTGTCCCCTCCCTGTTCTACCCCTCCCCCTCTTGGTACATGCTTCAATGTGGCCCAGGGGATATGAGGAAGGGGTGGGTAGAGCCTTTGGATTGTCTCAGTGTCTCCCGGGGAGCACCGTGAAGGCTGCATCCACACACAGCTGGAAACTCCCAAGCAGCACATGCTGGAAGCATTTATTTATTTATTCTGCATTTTAACTTTGGATTGATCTGAAGCAAAGCATTGGCTTTTTCAGGCTTTGGGGTCAGTCAGGGATAGGGAGGCTCCTGGGGTGCTGCTTTTAATGGGTCTGCCTGAGGTAAACCCATTTTGAGTGACGGGGGTTGGGCTGGCCTGAGCAAAAGCCAGCCAAGGTGGCTCTCAAGTCTGTCTTCTGGTGACTGGTTTCGTTTCTATTGTGACTGACTTTATGCAAACACTTTATGCAGTGGCTAGGTTATTATAGAGAGAAGATGAATTTCGTCAAGTGTAATATGTATCTGTGAGCACCTGGGGGTAGGGGATGTGTTTGAGGGAGGGAAAAGGACTCAGAATGTGTGAATAACGTATATGTGGTAGGTTTTCTGGAAGGGTGAGGCAACCTCACCTCCTCTTCTGCAACCACCTAGTATGGTTTTTATGAAAAGAATGGTTTGGAGTGCACCAGGCATCCTTGGGGAGGGGTACTAAAGGCACAGGCCATTTCATTGGTACATTGCTGAGCTTGGGGAGTGAGGGTCCCACAGTCGAGACAGTGACCCCCAAGAAAAGAGTGCCTGGTGTGGTCCTCCAACTTGCTCAGGTTGATCCCTCGATGGGTTTCTTTACCTGGCAGCAACCCTGGTAGGACTCTGCATGTCAGTACGTGGTTCTCATCTGATTGGTTCATCTGAAGTAAAACCACGTTTCCCACCCATTCTATGGGGAGTTTTGTTCCAGTGGGAATGAGACCTTTGGGCTGACGGTCCTGAGTCCTGGGCCGGCCCTGCTGAGGATATGCCAGGGTCCCAGGCCCTTGGGGACCTTGGGGCTGAAGGCCACAAGGATGGATGAAGGAAGGGGCTTGGGTTTTCCCACCACCTTGAACCCTTAACTCACCAGCACACTGTGGGTGGCAGATCAATGCAAGAAAACTTGACAGAAAGCAATACGCTTTAAGACTGAGCGCTGCTTCGTGCTCAGCCCTGACTGGTGCTGTGGGCTAGAGAAGCTCACCAAATAAATACAAAACTCAGGGGCTCGTGTCCCTGTGGTAAGACCCTAACTCACCCGTGTGCCAAGGTGGATATGTCACCCCGGCAGCGCCACACAGCTGAGTACACTGCTGTCTTTGACGGCTGGGAAACAGCCTGAGCCGAGGGTGACAGTGCCCAGGGTAACCCTGCTTGCACTCTATAGCATTTGCATACTTTTCAGGGCACATTAGCATCCACTACTATTGTAGCACATCCTGTCGACACGGGGTAACTGGGGTCATTAAAATAAAATACAGGCTGAGGATCCCTTATCCAAGATGCCTGGGACCAGACAGTTTTGGATTTTAGAGTCTTTTTAGGTCTAGGTATCTTTGAGTACATATAATGAGATATCTTGGGGGTGGGGCCCAAGGATGAACATGGAATTCATTTATATTTCATAATGCCGTATAAACACAGCTTAAAGGTAATTTTATACAGTGTTTTTAAATAATGTTATGTGCATGGAAATGAGATTTCACGGTGTGGAGTTTTCTACTCATGGCATCACTCAAAAAACATCGGGTTTTTGAAGCATTTTTGGATCTTGGTTTTTTGTTAAGAGTTATTCAGACTATACTTAAAACACTAATGGCAAATGAGTGGCTGAACCAGACTAGAGACTGGGTCCTCAGCCCGAAGAGTGTCCCTCCAGCCAGGTGATGCACTCAAGGAGGTGAACAGCGTCAGGTTTGGGGACGCTGGATAAAAGAGAGAAGTTTGGAGTGGATTTTGGAGGAGGTGAGGAATGTGAGTTTCCTACTAGAAGGACGTTGTTTTATTGGAAGTTGGTATGTGGAGAGGTAAAGATATGGATAGGAAGAAAAGGGGAAGGCAGACAAGGAAGAATGGAATGGAAGGGGAAATGTTGGAAGGACTTTATGGGCCATAAAAGTGGATGTTGAAAGAATCCCATGTGCCACCGTCTGGAGCAGAGGCTTGTGTGGCTGGCGTCAGACTGTTCTGGGGTCCATGGTATGTCACCTTGGTCACCTCATCAAGCTGAAATGTCCTAAGCCTTTTGCTCAGAAAATCTGGCACTGTGGCTTATTCCCAGATTGTGAAACTTGCCATATGCAAAAATGCTTGGATTTTTTGTTTTTGTTTTTTTATATGACAACAACAAACCTTTATTTTGTGCAAACGTAAATAAATTAACGATGCCTCCCTGCTTTGTTTTCTGTCTCCTGTTGTGGAGGGGCTTCAAGGGAGCTGTTTGTGTGTGACAGGGCAAGGCCTGGCTGGCGTCCAGCCATCACCGGGGTCAGCTCCACCCGGGCTTGGCCACAGCCAGCCGCCAGTTATTCAGGCGAAAGGATTACCCTAAAGCCCAGGGCTGGTCAAGGAGCACATTCTACACCAGAGGCTGTGCACTCCTGCAAACCAGTCTGGAGAAGTACCAGGTCATTTTTAAAAATCAGAGTCAAAAGTATCACCAACAAAAGGCCAAGCAAATTATCAAATGAAAACCACCCGAAATAACAACAGGCCAGCCAACCACACATAGCAGAAAAGATGAGCCTAGCTCTTGGTAGCCACGGAACAGCGGTCCCTTCAGCCCACTCAGGACCTGACCTGCTCAGCTCCTGTCCAGAGGGACTATGGGGCTGGCTATCAAAGACTATCATTTTCATGGCAACTCAAAAGACCATTTCCCTACCAAAAAGATCACTGGTGTCTCTGGAGATGAAAGGCTGAGAAAGACCCCACAAAACCCAAAGTTAAGTGAACTTTCCTCCTTTGCCATCACAATTAGCAACAGGCTAGGTTGACAGTTTCTTCTGGAGAGCACCTACCAGGTGCTACAGTGAGGATCATGGGCCGGGAAGTATGAACAAGAGACATTTTCTTTCCATAATTCTAGGGACTAGATGTCAAAGACAAGATCCAACATGGTCAATCTAGAGAGCGCCATCTTACAAACTGGAACTGTCATCTTTTTTGTTGTTGTTTTTTGAGATAGGGTTTCTCTGTGTGTAGCTCTGGCAATCTTGGAACTTTCTCTGTAGACCAGGCTGGCCTCAGACTTACAGAGATCCTCCTGCCTCTGCCTCCTGTGAGCTGGGATTAAAAGCATGTGCCCCGCTGTAGCTACCATCTTATTGTGATACCCTCACACAGTAGAAACAGAAGAAGGGGTGTAGTGATATATTCACCCCACCCACACCTGTTGCACTGATCACATCCATTGGGGGTGGGGACAGGTGCGGACATGATCTGAGGGGACTAGGTCTGGGGTCAGAGGAGGAAGTGAAGCAGCAGAGATGTCGCCACCTGGGTGAAACCTGATTTCCTGGATCCCATAGAAATCTATATCCCACTTCTGATACCAGATATCATGGGTAAATAAGGATCGGGGAAAACAGGCTGATGGATGTTTATTTAGGGAGAAATTACTTACAACTGAAACAGATGACTGACAGCAGGTTCCTGTCCCAAGGATGCCTCCAGATGTTATCTGTACCCGACCAGGAAGCAAAAGAGGGCCTGCTGGGGCCCCCAGCCACAGACCTAGTTCTCCCAGGTCACGTCCGCACCTGTCCCCACCCCCAATGGGCATGGTCAGTGCAATAGGTGTGGGCAGGGTGAATATCTCACTATAGAAGGGACCTCTTAGGAAGTTCCTTTTATAACAATACTAGTCCCATTCATAGACCTTTCATGAACTAGTCACTATGTGAGAACTCACCTTCTAATGCTATCAGCTTGAGGGTTATGAATTCAATACATGAGTTTGGGGAGACCACCGTCCAGTCCATGTGCTTGTATATAACTTAAGGGAGGGGATGGGACGCCAATCTCCTCAATAAAGATAGACCACAGAGGGTAGCATAGATGTGGCTTCAGCCTGCTTGGCTTGTATGAGAGTTCAGGGATGTGGCTGCCAGTTTGGAATCCTTTATCTACTACTAGTGTCTAAAACCCAAGGCAAACCATCTTAAGAAAAGAGGCACTGCATTGAAGATGAAATTTCTGTCCTGCCTGGCCCCACGGCCATTTAGCCCCAAGTAAACACACAGAGATTTATATTAATTATAAACTGTTTGGCTCAGACTTCTTATTGGCTAGCTCTCTCTTAATTACTAACTCATGTCTATTAAGCTATGTATTGCCAAAAGGCTGTGTGGCTTACCTGTAATGTTCTGGCATGTTATTCCTTCGGCAGCTACATGGCATCTTGCTCTGGCAATTCTCTCTCTCTGTTCCTCTTCCCAGAATTCTCCTCATCCAGTAGCCCTGCCTACACTTCCTGCCTGGATACTAGCTAATCAGCATTTATTCTTCAACCAGTAAGAGAAACATATGTTCACAGCATACAGAAGGACATCCCCCATCCGTGCATCTCAGCCCAAAAAGGTAAGAAATCCAGGCCCATGGCTGTCTCCAACACTTTCCCCTAAACTTCTGTCTTCCTCCAGCGGCCTCATTCTCCCCTGGGGAGTGGTGAAGATGGCCTTCGGCATCCCCAGGCTCATGGAGTCCTTGGCACCCATCATGGCAGGAGATGAACGTCTTTCTCATTCTAAGGTGCCAGTGAACACTGTAAGGAGGTCTCTTTAGCCAGGCTTGAGTCATATGCTCACCTTGTTACTAAGGACAGGGAAGCCCCATGGGAACAGCATTGTCTGAGAGCACAGGTCCCACTACGTAATTCACAGACAAACAGATGAATGGATAAGTGAAACAATTTAGTTATTATTTTTTTAAAAAAAGACAAAACAGAAAACATACCTGCCATAGCTTTTCAAACTCTCCCCAGTTCCATTGTGTGTATGTGTGACTTGGCTAGGGAAGTGCTGGACCTAAGCCTCTCCCTCCTGGGAGTCTCTGCTGCAGCCACCTGCCATTTTATTTCCCAGGAGCCACACCAGGGGTATGCATTCAGCAACCAGGCCTAAAGCCATCACCCCCACACAAACACTCTCAGAAGAAAAGGTCATTGGAGATTCTAGGTCTCCATCCCATGGGTTCCTGGAGGTGACATCTCAGAGGAGAAAGGAGTCTGGATAGCAGAATGACAATGTTTAGGTGGCACTGCCTGAGGGTATAAAGCTAAGTTCTTGTCCCCAGAGGCCTAGAAAGATTCAGGCATTCCCTGCCACGCTAGGATATGTATAGGAACCTGGAGATGATGCCTTAGGTCCTTGATGGCTGGGACAGGTTAAGGCCATCTTGTTTCTAAGCGGCCATTGAGTCTAAAAGGCCCAACAGAGGGGACTTGGGAAAACTATCTTCACTAAAAGGGTCCCCAGAGCAAAAGCCTGGAGATATTGTCCTGTCCTGTGTGATAGCACTGCCCAGTCCCCGGCAGAGGGGATTACCCTTTGAATTCTCCCTTCTGATACTTGTCCACCCTTGGGCCTTGTTGTGGTTTGAATGAGAAGTGCCCCACACAAGCTTGGGCATTCAAACATTTCACCCCCAGCTGGTGGTACTGTCTGGGGAGCCTGCTGGAGAAAATATGTCAGTGGAGACAGGTTTCAAAGCATGAAGCCTTGCCATTTCCAGTTGGGGCAGTTCCAGATGTAAGTCCTCCACTTCATGTTCCTGTTGCTGTGTTCCTGCTGCCACACCTCCATACTTCCACCGTGGATCTTTATCCCTTTGGAATTGTAAGCCAAAATAAACTCTCTTCCTTCAATTGTCTTTGGTTGTGGTGTTTTTATCGTAGCAACAGAAAAGTGAGAATACAGGCATCTATTGCTGCTGTCTTTGTATATCTCCCCCAAGGCCATAGCTCACATCTACAAACAACATTGGCCACAAAGAACCTCCACAGTTAGGCTTTTGTCCTTGCCACGTCTAGTGAGAAAAGGCCATACCAATTGAGCAGTACCTTGCAGAAGATCTGATCCTCAGTTTTCAGGTTTTTGGATAGAAGCAAGAAATCATCTTCCAAAAGAAGTTTAGGATAATTCACTTCAAGCTTTTTGTTTGACTGGTTTGTTTTTATAATATGGAGTGTCTCTGTGTAGTCCTGGTTGTACTAGAACTGGTGTGTAGACCACGTTGGCCTGGATCTCACAGAGATCTACTTGCCTCTGCCTCCCAACAGTTGAGATTAAAGACGTGCAACACCATGCCCAGCTTGACTCCAGACTTGTTAACATCCAAGTCTACTGATGTCTATCTACACATATTCACCAGGGTTCCCAATACCTGCCATTCTCAGCCCCACAGTGTCCCTTACCTGGGAAATCAGCCTCTCAGAACGGCCCCCACAGGCTAATGTATTTTAATGTTTGGTTCCCAGATGGTGGACTGTTTGGGAAGAATTAGGAGATCTGGTCTTGTTGGAGGAGGGATGTTACTGTGAGTGGGCTTTGGTGTTGCAAAATCTCATGCCAGGCTCAGTCTCCTCCACCACCACCCCTTCTCTCTCTGCCTCTATCTTGTGGGTCAGATGAAAGCTCTCGGCTCCTGCTCCGGCGCCATGCCTGCCTGCCTGCTGCCGAGCTCACCACCATGATGATCATAGAGTCAGCTTCTGAAACTGTAAGCCAGCCCCACAATTGACAGGCTTATTTTATAAGTTGCCTTGGTCACAGGAACAGAACAGTGACTAAGACAAGGACTTACCTTTGATTTCTACTTGAGAAAACACAGACTCGGGCTTGGATGAACAAGATCAGCACAATGCTGGACACTGTCAAAGCTCAGTTACAGACCCAAGACTGCACTTTGGGGTAGAATTCCCAGATAAACATGTTCCAGAGAGGTTGCTGGCTGCCTGAGCATCCCACATTTCTGAGAAGGATGGAGCAGACGGGGGAGGACAGAGACAATGGGAATATGAGGAGGATCTGAGTTGTATTTAACGTCACATTTGATTTCACTGCCTGGCAGATGTCCCAGGGCCTTGAGGGGGGACAGCAGGCTGTCAAGAGTGGGTGTGAAACAGTGAACCAAAACAGAGATTTAGCAAACCAAACAAAGAGAATGCGGTAAAAGCCAGCTGTGAAACGCTGCCTGAAGCTCCCAGGAAGAGTCTAGAGAGCAGCCCATCTCAAGCTCACTGTGTCCTGGGTGTCGATGGGAACCAGCTCCCCCTGCCCAAATTGGGTCACAATGACCACTTGGCAGCCATAGCTTCATAGTAAAGCTATACAGGAAGAGCAGCCCTCAGATCATTTCAGGGGGAGGAAGTCCTGTCTCCCATCCCATGTAGACCGTTTGTGCAACAAGACATTTTGCCGTCTTTTCAGACCTTACCCATAGTGATGTGGCTGAAGCCTGGGACAAGCTCCTCCCACCGCCCACCTTGAATACTTTGCCCTTTCTCAGAGCCAGAGCAGGCCTGCTCACCCTACCCTAGAGCGAATTCTCTGGAACTTGGGAGCTGTGCAGACTGTGGGACAGGGCAGGACAAGCACCTGATGAGAAGGTGTGTGAGGCATCCATCTTTGGGCTTCCCCTTGGTACTGACAGCTGTTAAAGCACAGATAGAACCTCCCTTACAAAGGCCAGTGTACCTTTTCAGTTACACAACTCCAGGAAATACTGCAGATCCCCTGTCCTCAGTACCTCACCACCACCATACATACACATACATCACACACACACACTCACACACACACATACCACACACACACACACACACACACACCACACACACACACATACACACACACACACACACATCACACATACACACACCATGACATATATACATACTCCAAACATACAAACACACACATACATACACACCACACATACACATAGATCTTACTCTCACACACACACACCATGACATTTATACATACTCCAAACATATATTTATATACATATATATACACACACATAGATATATACCACATACATACATATATCACACACACACATATACTATACACACTATGACATATACACATACTCCAAACATATATATGTACACACATATACACCACACACATATAGCACACATACACATATACCACACACCATGACATATATACATATACACATACTCTAAACACACACACACACACACACACACACATATACAGACATACCCCAAACATATATATACCACACATACACACACATACCACCCACACACATACATATTCCAAACACACACACACACACACACACACACACACCATCCACATACAGACACACATACTCAGGGATTCCTGAGGAGACACCTGCCCTCAGAGCTTTTTTGTATATAAAATATGTATTTCTCTGAGGAGAACAAACCATAGTCATAGGAAGCAGAGACTTTCCACATAGGCCTGTGATAGTCAAGCTCCCTCTCACAGGATTAAACTGTGACATAAAATATTTGGACTGGATCTTCACACTAGTGATTGATGTGAGGATCATGGAAACAGCCTACTTCAGGAAGGCAGGATTTGTGATCCTTGCTACCCTTGGCAGAGCATGGCAAGGTGTCTTAGTGTTCATCCCAGTTACTTGATAATAAACAGAGGTCTAACGGCCTAAGGCTTGCCCTGGAATTCAGTCCTGAGAATTTGAACCTGAGCCCTCCGTCCTGTGATCAGTCTGAGATGAATCCATGCTTGTCTGACCTGAGCCCACCTCATTCCCACCCCAAACACACATCCACATTCCCGTTAGTTTCCCACTGGCCATCGTCCCCTCCCCCATCAGAGCATCAGCTGCCAGGAATAGCATGTGCTGGCCAAATCATCATCCTAAGGTTGAGGTCTAGGACACATATGCACAGTAGGTCAATGCTTGTACTGTGGTCTCCAGGTTCATGCCTAGGTCCCTCATTGGCGTGGTCTCAGACTCCATCTAGCTATCACCTGTCTAGACTGCAGCTCTTGAGTGAAAAACTCAATACTTTGTAATTCTTTGTAAGTTTTTCATTTATTACCATCCTGTGTTTATTGCTTGCTTTAGTGGGTGTACACATGACCCAGCATGCATGTGGCGATCAGAGGACAACGCTGTGGAGTCGGTTACTTCCTCCCACCCTGGCTATCAGGCTCGCACTGTAGTACGAGCCTGCTGAACCATCTTGCCAGCCCCGAAGAGCTCTTCTCACTGATCCCCTCCTTCCCTGTCCATTCTCCCCTGCATCCGTATGTCTTGTTAACTGATGGTCCCTCATAAACATGCAGGCTCCTAGAAGTCAGGGTCCTTTTTGACCTGTTTTATTTCCCTCCATAACCCCAGCATCTCAGACAGGTCTCAGCACACAGCAGATACAAAACAAATATCTGTGATTGAAATGTGTGTCCAAAGTCAAGAATTGAACTCCCATGCCTACCCACCAGCACCCCCTTTGCATTAAGGCTACTATGTTTAGAAGCAACGAGAAAGGCATGGGAGGAGGTGGAAGTATGGACAGTTTGTCTACTTAGAAGATCCCAAGGCAGGTGTGGTTTTTCAAAGCTTTGTTGTGTGGACAAGATTGGGGGAATTCTATCAACAGGAGAATTCTGCAGGAGGCAAACTTTGTTTCATCTCACACTTGGAGCAGCCTGCAATGGAAAGCTGTGGGTGGGAGGCAGGGCAGAAAAACAGAGGAAAGGAAGGGGCATTGAGGAGAAAAGAGCCCTTGTCCCAGACTCACAATTACACTTCTCCCTAGCCGAGAGTCATGAGTATCAACACAACTAACAAATCACAGAAGATCGCCTACAGGGACAAAGCCCTTCTCTGAGAAAGATGTCAAACGAGAATTTTATAAAAAGCCATACTTGCTCAAGGCCAGAATGTGTGCAAGCACTGATTTTACTTTATCGGAGCTCTTCTCCTACCTTTAAACCTGAACTAAGCACTTCATAGCCACCCAAAACGTTTAAAGATGAGAGGAATCAATTCATCCACATTTTGAGACGGAGTTTCATATGCCTCAGGCTGGCCTCAAAGTTGCTACATAGACAAGAATGACCCTGAACTCCCGATCCTCCCTCCTGCCTCTAGCCTTGGAGTGCTGGGGTTACAGATGTGTGTTGTCACACCTGGGTTGTACAGTACTGGGGGTAGAACCCTGAGCTTGGTGTACAATAAACAAGTACCACTAACTGACCTACATCCCCAGCCCCTCTTGTTTTTTAAACTAAATTTGTTTTAAAATTTTCTGTATTTAAACACAGTTTAAAAATCTTGTCCTTTATTGTATCTTCACAATCCATATATATTCTATTTTCAAAATCCGTACAATCATATATAGAGATGTTGGTTAGCCATTCAGACCCACTCTTGAGAAGGCTGAACCTACGTCTTGCCTTAGGTATATAGTATCATCCTTTTCTTTTTAAATTTTGTTTACTTATTTAAAGGCAGGGTCTTGTTATATAACCTAGGCTGGCCCTGAATTCATAGTTTTCCAGTCTCGATTTCACAAATGCTGAGATCATAGACATGTGTCCCAATGCCTCACTGATTACTATCTGCATTCACTTACCCTCCCTGACTCCACTTAAATCTCATTTTCTGCTCTTTTACTCTCATCTTTATTTAATAAACACAGCTCTGTCTCATACCAATCCATTCCAAAATTCTTTTCAACGACATAGTAAAAGTCACAGAGTGGCAGTACCTAAGATGGGAGGGGCTGTCCTCAGGCTACAGCCAGCACCGAGACTTCACCTCTCCCATGGCCTAGCAGGTGGGTTTCTGTAGTGATGTGTCTCAGGCAAAGGACCCTTCCTAGTTATACTCCAATGCCCACGGTGCAGTCCCCAACCACCCTGACTCTGTGTTTGGGCCCATTACATGCTTTGTCCCACAGGAAAAAAAGCCAACAATACACAACAGAAACCAGAAGTGTTCATACCCAGAGGCTTGTCCTCTCTTGCTGTTGGGAAGCTTCACCGCTGCCCTGTGAACAAGCCCAGACTGATCTCCAAGAGGAGGAGCAGCCATCCTGGATTCGTTAACCATGATTTTTGTTTTCTGAAGCTTTGGCATCTTGAACAACTGATTCGCTTAGAAAGCAAACAGTTCACACAAAACCTAACCAATCCGGAACACACTCCCCCAACCACCTCCTTGACTGGGCTCCTCCCCAAATGCCCAGGGCTTCACACACTGCTCACATTCTGCACCCCGAGCTACATTTCTAGCTATCTTTTGACTTTTTATTTTGAGTCAGAGTCTCGTGAAATCACGTAGGTTAATCTTAAATTCACTCCCTATCCCCCCCGTCCCCCCCCCCCGCTTATTTCATCTTTAGTTGCAATCTTAGGAGGTATCAAAAGACAAAACCCCAAATCTCTTTCAGGAGAGAGAGAATTTACCCTTCCTGTGTGTGTGTCGGCCAAATCCGTCGGGCTGGCTCTCATTGGTCTGTTTGGACTTCCTGTCTACTGCTGAAACCAATCACCCTGCCCAGAAGAATGATTGGTCAAACCAGGGTCACTCCCAATTGGAATGAGAAAGAAAGACAAACTTTTTGTGCCAAAGCACAAACGGGGAATGGTCCCTGCCTGCGTGTCTTCCTGAGCCAATGTGGGGAGAAGACTCACTTTGACATATTACTTTCACACCAACACGGAAGCCAGCTCTCCAGCTGGACGGTACCAAATAAGTGACGTTTGAAGCAGGGCATGGTCACGCCACTTGCAGGCTCAGCATTTAAGAGTGGCGAGACCGGAAGATCAGGGACCTGGGCTACAGGAGACCCTACCTGAAAAAATAATGTTTGATCCCAGAGTTAGGAAAGGGTGGGGCAACTGTTCTTGATTCTGACAACTATTTCTAATAAGAATGAAGAGCAGTCTAAAATTTTCATCGGGTGTGTGTGTGTGTGTGTGTGTGTGTGTGTGTGTGTGTGTGTGTGTGTACGAGCACATGTGTGGATCTGAGGACAGCTTGAGGAAGTAAGTCTTTCTCTCCCACCATGTGGGTCCTAGGGATAGAACTCAGGTGGCCAGGCTTGGTGGCAAGAGCCTTTACCCACTGAGCCATCTCGCTGTACCTGAAGAACACTTTTGTTATTGACTATATCTGAGTAGGTCTTAATATTAAACCACTCGCATTGTTCTCATTT
Organism: Cricetiscus sungorus; assembly: GCA_030556225.1. Lineage (NCBI taxonomy): Eukaryota > Metazoa > Chordata > Mammalia > Rodentia > Cricetidae > Cricetiscus > Cricetiscus sungorus. The sequence continues at coordinate 26,648,442 of JANBXA010000097.1, read as the reverse complement.
GGGGTTATGTATTGATCTTCCTGTTTTGTCTGGGGTCGCTCTCCCACTGGGAAAATGCGCTCTTTTCTTCATCCATTATAATAGAATTCGTGTTGCTACAGTCTCACTAAGAAATAGCTATTCTTGGCCCTCTACAATAGACAGGATGATTATAATGGTTCCCTTACAGCAGAGCAGTACCTTGTTATCTCTAAAGGACTTTAATACACGTCATTAGTTTTGATCCCCTACAATAAAGTGGGTGGAGGAAAGCAACTCGAACTATATTCATTTTCTATAGCTATGAGCACAGGTTCAGAGAAGCTAAGCAACTGACTAAAGGTCGCAGAGCTGTGTAGCCTTGAGCAGTGGGAAAGTGAGTTATTCAAGGCTTCTATTTATTTAACGAGATTAGATTTTAGTGCCACAAAGCTGGTCAGGGCCAGCTTCCATCCCCAGTTCCTATTGCAGAGCACGGACTCACTACAGCTCACTGGATGGATAAAAACCCAAACACAGAACCAGCCAGAGCCATGAGAAGAGGTCAGCACTTGAGTCCAGCCACAGCAGCTATATGAGCTCCAACACCAGATGCCTGGACTGCAGCAAGCATCAGGGACACCATCTCTGGTCCCCACTGCTGAGAAACTCTTCCCCCCTCCCCAACTGCCTGAATACACAGCTAGGGCTAGGATTCTGTCGCCATCACAAAAGTCCCCGAGGGAGGAGAGAGCTCTGGTTTGGACTGGAAAGCCCAGACTGACACACAGGAGCTGCCTTTGTTGAGGACTGTCATCTATTCCCTTCTCACTTCACCCTCCGTATCCAACCTGGACCCCACTGTTACCTTCCCAGCACTGTCTCCAGAGCATAGGGCAGCCCTGCCCTCACCCCCTCCCCACCCCCAGCCCATGAAAAGAGCTCAGTGGATGGTCAGATGAGCACTGTTCTGAGGCTTCTGTTGTAGAAGGGCCCTCCAGGCAGTGGAGAGAAACACGAAGGCCCAAAATGCATCCATCTGTTAAGAATTGTTTTTCCCCCCTAGGAGGAAAACCTGACCATGCCTTCTCCCAGCTGGAGTAACTGCAATTATTCCCTCATACCCCGAAGTGGGAAAAGACTGTCATGACCAATCAGATGATATCAGCCTGGGAACACAGTGCATCCCAGCACCAATCTTTTCCTAAAACCCCGTATGGGAAGCTACAAATTCAATTTGTCTTGTCTAGGGGAAAAATGAGGCTTAAATATGTTGAATCAAAAATGATATCTCATGTACCAGATATTAGTGATCCAGAACAGATGCCTTGAGAGAAAAATTACCCTGAAAATGTCAAGTATTCAGGTTACCAAAGAACTGGGAATTTTGGCAGTAACCCAAGCACAGAGAGTCCACGTTCCTCACTGGGCCTTGGGGGCCTGGGAGCCTCAGACAGAGCCCTGGTTTCTGAGGTTTCTGGCCTCAGAAGCTTTCCTTAGGGATGCTGCCTACCTGCCTGGGGAACTTCAGCCTTGACGCCTTCCTGCTGGGTTGGGCTGCCAAGGCCAGAAGGAAGGAACTCAAGTGTGCCCAACATAGCCACCCAGTCTTACCACATGAGTGGTGGGCTTCTGAGCAAGACCAGAGGGCCAGCTCTTGCCTAAGCCAGCAGAAGTCAGCTGCCTGGAGGGATAAACATCCCAGAGTGGATGCCAGGGGGTTTGAGTCCTAAACCTCACTCTGTTGCTGCCACTGAGCTGGTGCCAAGGGTCTTCTCATGAAACTTGAGCTGCTAAAAACTGGGAAGAGGATTTGAGTGATGTCCACTAGGCATTTCAATTTTATGACTTTCACATTTCTCTTCTTTTTGCTCTCTCTTTCAAGAATCTACAGAGTGCAGTGAGCAGGAATAGAGTCATTTAAATCGACCTACCTGGGTTTGACTCTCAAATCGGCCAAACTCAAACTCTCTGATGCTGATTAGTACTGTAATCTCCCCATGCTTTCACCTTCTCTTTTGCAGCATGGAAATAATAGCATTCGTCCTACAGCACATGGAAGAATAAGGACTCAGAATAACATAGTAATAGCGCCTGACTACTCTTTACTCTTTGAGTGAGTATGCACCAAGCTCTATACGAGACACCATGGGTGCAGAAATGATCTAGTCTCAGATACTTCAAGGCCAGTCTAAGCAACACAGTGGAGCCTCATCAATTGACAAAAACAATAGAAGAGAGGGCTGAAGAGATTTCTCAGCTAGTGAAGGCACTTGCTGCCAAGCCCGACAGCCTGAACTCAGTCTCCATAACCTAGATGGAAGGAAAGAGAAAACCAATGGCTTCAAGATGTCCTCTGACCTCCACAAGTGTGCTGTGGCATAGCCCCCAACCCCCACACAAACTAAACAGACAGAAATGGTTCATAGAGCATGTCCCTGCCCTGAAGAACATTGTTGTCTCTTAGCAAGATGTTGCCCAGAAAGTCCCTCCCTGACAGTCATGGGTTTGCATCCCCCAGGGTGTCGTGATCCTGGCACCCAGCCTCTGGCACACAGCTGGGCATGGTGCCACCGATGTTTTTTCTTTCCCGCTTTGCCCCTCTGGATACCACTTGAAGTCTAACTTCAAACAGAATTAGGAAAAAACAAAATCTCTCCAAGAAGTTTCCTCCTCCAGAACCCTCCTCTCTCTAACTTTCTTCTATCTCTGTTTATTCACATTGCATCACTCGGTCTCACAGCCTCGCCCCACTTGCCCCATTTAGGGAGCTGTGAGATCCCTCCCTGCTCTCCTAAGGATACATTCTGGCCTCACTCTTCCTAGAACCAGACCCAGCCATGCTCTCCTTGGCCAGTAAGGACTCTGGCTGCAGGAACATTCTATTGTTTTCCCCAGGGGCTGGCTGGGGAAATCGCTCAGTTCCTGTATAGTCAGCAGGGAAAGCAATCAGAAATTATCTGGGCACTGCTACACGCAGATGTGTCCCTAACCCAGAAGGGAGAACAAGCAGCTGCTGCTTCAGGAGCCAGCTGTGGCTGGGAGAGGGATCCTAGGAAGAGCAATGAGACCCTGGCACTAAACAGGCAGTCCCAAAGGGTTGCAGACAACATTCTGGAGGTGTGGGGCTGCTCTATCCAGACTGGCCAGGGGGCCAGCTGGTAGATGCCTTTCCCAGCTATAGCAGAGAGCTGCTAAGCCAAGTGTTTCCACCCAGGTCCATACTAGCTGTTCAAGGGATTTCCAGATACATTGCTTGAGCCCAGATTATAAAAATAAAATAAAATAAACCCCCTCTAGAGAAATCCTGAGCCCCCCCTTGCTACTGTGCACCTCTAGGCTAGGTGAAGGAGGGAGGGAGAGAAGAGAAAGAGACAGGAAGGAAAAAGAAAGAGGAGGGAGAGAGGGACAGGAGGGAGAGAGGAAAGGGGAGGGAAAGAGAGTGAGGGGAGGGGGAAGGAAGGAGGCAGAGAGGGCATAGGGAGGGAGGGAGGGAGGAGGGTGGGAGGGAGGGAGGGAGGGAGGGAGGGAGGGAGGGAGGGAGGGAGGGAGGGAGGAAAGGGAAAGGAGAGAGAGAATAGAAGCCCTGTGGCCAATTCCAGGAGATCTTAGTTCGGACAGACTAAATTAGGTTTTGTGCTAGGGTTCTAATGTCCAATCTAGTAAAGAAATCCATGGCCTGGTCGGTAGAGATACAGGGGAAAGAGGCTGGCCCCTGAGCTACAGGAAACACTACAGTGATCTTTGGGGTTCAGATGCCTCTGTAAACTTGCTCCCCTACAACACCCCTCATCTCTGCAGGTGCTTTAATTCTTCCGCAGCATTTATGGTCAATGAAGGGTTCATTCTGCTTGGTACTGGAGAGATGGTTCACTGGTTAAGAGCACATACTCCTCTCTTCCAGAGGACCTAAGTTGTGTTCCCAGCACCTATCACACAGCTGTAAACTACAGATGTGAAGCCCCCTTCTGGACTCCACAGGTACCTGCACTGCCATGCACGCACCATGGACACGCATACATATGCACACAAGAACTTTAAGAAACAATAACAAAAGTTAAGAAAGAGTTACTTTTTCATGTTTCATGAGGAAATTCACAAAACCCTTAAATCTTCCATTAGCAAAATTTCAGATGGCCGATAAAACACCCATTGTACTGAAACCAAGATGCTAAGAGCTGGGGCAAGTTAGTAAGCTCTCCAGCGCTCCAAGGGTAGTGTTTTGGTGCCAGTATGCCATGAAAGAGCTGAAGGGAGCCAGGGCCCGTGGAAACAGCAGGACCTGGCCCCAGCTGCCCTGCCCACTCATGGAACCGTGCTCCCCAATCCTCTTGTACCTAAAAAGTGCTATAGTTTGTTACAGCCCTGTTCATATACATTAACATGCTCAAGTAAGACGGTATTTCATGAGACTGAGCAGAAGACACACTTGTGTGTTGTGAACAGTGGTGGGAAAGCTTTGTAGCTCCCACACTTCTCGATTATGTCCCCCATGGGGCCAAGAAACTGCAAAGACAGATTCGGGGCCATCTCAAGTCTGTAAATCAAAAACTAATCAGAAGCCAGCAGGAGAGGCCATGAATGAGGTGGCAAATCCTTGAAGCTGATTTCATCTCAGTTTGTGCCCAGTGCCTGGTGGCTTCCCAGGAAACTGAGACCCATCTTTCTCTCCAGGGGTTGAGGAGCCAAAACAAACACTGGCAAGGTTATGGAGAAAGAGGACTCGGCAGGAGGAGCTAGTGGGTCCCCAGACTGACAGCTGGGAATCCAGCATGGGACTGACTCAGACCCCCTGAACATGGGTCTCAGCTAGAAGGACTGAGCAGTCTAAGGGACCCCAGACAGTGGAACCAGGATGTATTCCTGGTGCACAAAAGGACTTTGTGGGCACATTCCCCATGGAGGGATACTCCCTTAACCTAGACACAGGAGAGAAGGCCTAGTCCTGACTCCAGAAGACTTGACAGATTTCGATGACCCCTCCTGGAGGGCATCACCCTACATGTGGAGTAGGGGAGGGTGAGATGGGAGGGAAGGGTGGTCAGGGTGCATGTGAGGGTGGGAGAGAGGAAAAGAGGGAGGGATTGAAATGAAAAATAAAAATAAAATAATATAAAAAAATAGAAACAAACAAAAAAAAGACTCTGCATTCACAGATGGTGAAGATGCAAGCTGGTGCAGACACTCTGGAAACTAGTGTGGGGAATCCTCAAAACAACTAAAATTAAATTTACTGCATGACCCAGCTATACCATCACCTAGCATATGTCCAAAGAGCAACCCTACTCCTCATGGAATTTGCAGGTAAGTGGATGGAACTAGAAAAGATTATATTGAGTAAGACAGAAAGACAAACAAACATGTGTTCTCTCTACAGTTCCTATCTCCAAACCCTCAGAAATAAGTGTAGCTATCATCCCTCATCAAGGAAGCCTTTTTACAGGAAATAGAGACCATCACAGAAAACCACAACTGGACAGAATGCAAAAATCAACATATGAATGGGTGGCAGAAGACCAACCCCAAGACATGTACATATCTATATCAGAGTTCCTGTATTTACAGAGAAGCGAGCATTCCTGAAAGGGGTGTGGAAAGATTGCAAAAGCCTGTCAATTTGAGAGGTTCATGGAAGGGGTTCAAGGGATGATATCTGGGAGGGGCTGGAGGGAGAGGAGGTGGGATGTGATTCTATTTCAATTAAACCCATTTAAGATAGAAACAAAGGAGAAAGGAAGGAAGGAAGGAAGGAAGGAAGGAAGGAAGGAAGGAAGGAAGGAAGGAAGGAAAGGAGGGAGGGAGGGAGGGACGGAGGGGAGGAGGGACGGAGGGAGGGAGGGACGGAGGGAGGGGAAAAACCCAGCCTGCTGCCAGGCTGAGTTGAGGGATCTGTGCCTACAACAAGATTTTCCCTGACTAGGCTCCCAGCATGGAACTGAATGTTGTGGGAAAGTTAACACTTTCCCCCTCTAGGAAGGACATTCACTCACCTGGATTCTCATCTTTATACTATGTTGCCCTGGGCAAGCATGTTTACTTCTCTAGGCTTCCATTTTCTCCCCGGGAAAATCTGGATACTATACTTTATAGCCAAATTCTAATGTAACTCTGTAAACCCATAAATAAATGAACCGGGTGGGTGGTTGTCAATCAAATTACCCAGAAACCATGAAGGCTTTCCTTTGAGCCCACGTTCCATGTTTGGGGAATAGCTTCATTTCCTGTGTCTTCTCAGCCCTGTTGGAGAGTCCGAAGTCATGTGGGTTCCAATAGGTGGTCCTGCAGTCAAGGGCTCAAAACTGCGCACTGACAAAGACGCTAGGAATCCCAGAATCGGCAACTTACTGGCTGCCGTCTTTGCCTGATTCAGTGGTTGGTGGTTGAACTGCAAGATTGTTTGGAAAAAAATTTCATGCAGAGTCTAGAGTAGTCAGCTAACAGCAGGTCCTGCTGAGGGAGTGAAGATCAGGGAACAGAAACAGCAGATGTGTGGGCACAAGGGTTGATCCTTCCACGTTATCTTTGGGTCTGAGCTCCCAAACCCTCCCAGCCGCCTGCCCAGAATCTCCCAGGAAAGGGGACCAGAAATCTTCCCAGTATAGAGTGAAGTTGGTGAAGACACATTATCCAGAACCATCCAAACCAATGGGGTCTCCCTCCCGTCCGATTCCAACCTACTGCGCAGGCATACCAAACTACTGGCGTGCCTGTGCGGTGTCTCCGAAGCAATTTCATGGCTCACCAAATGTATATTGTTTAATTTTGTTTCTGTTGGTGTTTTCTGGCTTCCTTTCCCTTCTTCCACTTAGCGAGCAGTGTGAGCCCAAAGAAGCAGATGAGGCAATCTGAGGGGTCCCCAGTTTGCACTATGATTCAGGTTCCAAGTGACCCAGCCACTTTTCTGCCCAGGCATTGCACTTTGATCCCGAGGTCCTAACGGAAGGTAAGATATATATGGTAACCCACTGGGTGGCGCGCTTGATCTCGTCATTTTGCCAGTGATGCCTTTTCGCTTCAAAAATTCCAGCTCAGACAAAGGAAGACTTTGTCCCTTTCAGGAGGGACAAATGGTTTTGCATTTCATTTCATAATTTATTTCCTTTCTGCGAGCAGGTCCTGGCACAAACTCGATGGGAGGGATGATGGTTCGGGGGTCAAGAGCACTGCGGTTGTCCCATAGTATTTCTGTTCTATTTCCCGCACCTACAATGGAGACCACTCACAACCCACGCTAATCCCAGCTCCAAAAGATCAAACTAAGTCTCGCTGGACACCAGCTCATGTTTACATATTTATGAATAACAAATTATTTTTAAAAGTATAGCAAATCCAGCAGTTTTTTTTGGGTTTGTTGCTGTTGCTGTTTGTTTGTTTGTTTGTTTTTAATAGTGCATTGAGATTTGAAGAGAAAATTTGGAAGGTTTCTGACCAAAAGAAAATAATCCAAACCCCGACTGTTTGATTTCTAAGTTTGAATTCATTGCTATTTTTCCTGTCAGGCTTGGGAAACAAGCCTAACTGCCTGGAGATTATAGCAGGGTAAATATATCCCATGCAACATTAGGAATATACTTAAATTCAAAAGAACCTATTGTTTATCTGACAACTGGATGGTGGTGGCACACACCCTTAATCCCAGCACTCAGGAAGCAGAGATAGGCAGATCTCCAAGTTTGAGACTAGCGTAGTCTGCAGAGTAAGTTCTAGGACTGACAGGACTATACAGAAAAAAAGAGAAAAAAAGATTATGTTTAAGACAGACTGAGAATCCTAAGACATTGTTCTTGCCCTTGGGTCAGGGCTAAGATTTCTAGACACCATACACTATACATAGCCTTTCCACTCATGCCAAGTCACCTCTATCCCCTGGGTTCTTCCACAGGCCCATATAGGGCACTTCCTTCTCCATCAGTGCCAGGGATGGAGTGACAAGAACACATCCAGGATGACTGGGGCTCAGCTCGAGTTTCCTGGACCCCTTTCCATAAGAACCCTCCCACCCTAGCTGTTTAGAATCTCCAAAACACAAAATTGTGTTCAAATCCCTTTGCTCTCCAATGCTAAGTTCAACCTAATGTCACAGAAGGGAAAGAATAGTGGCCACACAGCAAGATTTCAAGGTACCAGTGCTGAACTGGCAGTGGGCTCTGCCCACAAGCCAACGAGCCAGCTCAATTTTTGTTGCTTTGGTTGGTTAGTCTATTGAGATAAATCATCTCTGTGCAGCTCAGGGTACACCTCCAACTCTTGATCCTCCTGCCTCTGCCTTCCTGATGCTGGGATTACAGCCATGTGCTACCATATCTCAAGAACCAACAAATACTTATATGTTTTTTGCACAGAGCACATATTTACTGAGGAGCTTTTCCACACTAGGCATGGATAGGGTTCTGGGAAGCAAGCTAGAGAAGAAACAGTGATATAATTTGATGAGGCTTATGCTGGGGAAAGTGAGACTGCCATGACCTAAAGAGGGGTCCCCTGCCAGCATAGGGGTACAGAGAGCTGGGTTAGAAAAAGGCTCTTTTAAAAATGGGTAAGTGCCGGGCAGTGGTGGCACATGCCTTTATTGGGAAGCAGAGGCAGACAGATCTCTGTGAATTCGAGGCCTGGTCTACTAGAGCTAGTTCCAGGACAGAGAAATCCTGTCTCAAAAACCATAAATAAATAAGTAAATAAACAAACAAATAAATAAATAAAAATGGGTAAGAGCTGAGAGTTGAGACAGAGAGGGTGGTAGGTAGTACTGAAGGATGGAGGCAATGATGTTTTTGAAACTTAGACAGGAAGAGCAAGGCTGTTAGAAGCATGCTGAGTAAATGGCGCCAATATCAAAAAGCCACATGCAATATGACTCCATAGATTCAGTACCCAGAATATGTGAAAAAAGAAATGAGTGGTTACCAGCACTGGGCAGGAAAATGTGTAATGACAGTTATGCGTAAAGGTGTCTTTTGAGAGGTAGAAACAGCATTGTGGAATTAAGTGCTACATGATGATCCCAAGTCTAGTGATGATACTAGTGGGGGGGTGGGGGGACCCAACCCAATGACACTGACATCTACTGTGTGAGTGTAAGCACCCATCTGAATCTGCTTCTCTGCAGCTGTGATAAAACTAACCAAAACCAAGCTGGAGAGGAAAGGGCTTGTTTGGCTTACACTCCTGGGTAACCATCTATCACTGAGGGAAGTAAAGGCAGGAACTTGGAGGCAGGGACAGGACGGCAGAGGTACTGCTCATTGGCTTATTGTCAGTGGCTCACTCAGCTTGCTTGCTTGCTTGCTTGCTTGCTTGCTTGCTTATCCAACTGAGGACCATTTGCCAGGGGTAGCAACTGCTCACAGTGGGCTGAGCACTCCCACACCCATCATTAATCAAGAAGATGCCTCAGAGATCTGCCCACAGGCCAATCTGATAGAAGCAATTCCTCAACTGAGGGGCTGCTTTCCAGGTGACCCTATTTTATTTCAGGTTGACAAAGAGTAAGCAGCCTAGAAACAGAGCTTGACTCCCAAGCACTGACATAGAAATCAGGCATGGCCAAGCATGCCTGTGACCCCTGACGAGGGAGATAGAAGCATGGACCTCAGGAGCCTGCTGGCCAGCCAGCCTAGCTGAACTGGCAAGGTTCGGGCTCAGAGAGGAACCCTATCTTAAGGGAATAAGGTAGAGATTCATAGAGAAGGACACCCCACACTCTCTCCGGCCGCCACATGTGCAAGTAACTTGCACATACATGTACACATGCCACACACACAAAATGATGAATTGTATGTAGTTACAGTTCAGCATTAAAAGTGTGGCTCTGAGGTCCACTGAGCAACTGAATTGCGTTCACTTGTCGTGGAAGGGCAGGTTGCCCTCTGACAGGCCTCATCCTGAGAGCCATGGAAACCAATGGGTGTTAGTTCAGAGAGTGCCATAGCCAGACTTTCCCTCTAGGAAGCTCACATGGCTATCACCAGGAGGATACATTACAGGGGGCGCCACTGGGAAGGCTGATGCTGCTCTCCAGATGAGAACCAGGGGCAAGAGTGAAAGGACAAAAGCAGGGTTCAGAGAGACAGAGCTCAGGGACTGCGGGAGGGGAAGGGCAAGACCAGCAGAGAGCATAAGCTGACCGAGGTGAATGAGGCTGGGCGGGGATGATGGAGGTGAATGGGTCTAGGAGCCACTTATCAGGATGGGGAGCTCAGGGTGAGGAACCACCTGAGTTTGAGAAACCTGCATGAAAAACCACTGGCTTTTCATCACTAACTCTTTGGGAACGTGCAAGCTGCCCTAAGTGTTGAGGGGAAAAGTGAGAGAGCCAGGAAGAAGCCTGGAAAGCTGTAGGGCATGAGTGACAAGAAGCCAGGAGCCAACCTGAAGAAAGGGAGGGACATGCAGGTTCCAGGAGGGAGTGTCTCAAGAGCATGCTGGAGTGATCAGTGGAACCTGGGAACAGATTTAGGGAGAGGTCAGGTGCTGGAGAATCTGGGGGGGCGATCCCCAATGCAGGGCTAAAGGGAGAGGGGACAGAGTGAGGAAAAAAGAGCAGGTGGTGGAAGAAACAGATTCTTGGAATGAGTCTGTGCCGGGGGTGGGGGGAGAGGATGGTTTAGGAAGCAAGGCTGAAGCCAGAAGGAATGTTTGAATTCTTTGGGCCTGGACAGAAGGGCTACCAGCTGAGTTGAAGTTTCTAAAGAAATGGATGGAGTCAGAATTCACAGTACCTGTAGAGAGCTGCGAAGTGCCACGCCTTAAAGATGGCCCTGGCTTCCGCCTTCCACCTCCCCAAGGGTGAGTGCTCCCTGGCCTAAACGAGCCCTTAGTTAAGTCTGTTCAGCCTGTCTGCTTTGTTAGAGTAGCCTATCTGCAGGGTCCACGTAACTCACTGGGGTTGGTTAGCGCAAGGGTATTTAAGCCTGTGCAGGGGTCCCCCAGTCTCCCACGGGTCAGAAGAACATGTTTCAAGGATCCTGATTAAAACTGCATGAAGAAGATCTTCCCGGAGTCGCGTCTTCCTTGCTGGCGAGGGTCAGGCACGGCACAAGTACCAAGTACCGGGGCCTTAGATGCCATGTGGGGATGCCTTCCTCTGTAGATGAAGGACAAAAGACAGAACAGGACTGAGATATGTTGGGGTGGGGACTTTTTAATAAACTAAGAGGTGAGGAGAGGGACTTTTCCTATGGCTTTTATTTTGACACTGAGGCAGGAGACCACATCAAATACCAAGGCTGCAGGCAAAGGGAAAGGGACTTGACAAAGCATATGTCAAAAGCTGCTCAGAGAGGCAGCTGTTAAATTTCCAAGAATCTAAAGAACAAGTTGTTAAACACAGCTATTGAAAATCAAATTAGAATAGCTCCACACAAACATCCCCAACTCCTTTGTGGGGATGTATGTCAGTACTGGGCAGCAGATCTGAAGGAGCAGATATGGTAGAAATGAGAGCAAGTCACACATGACAACCAGACTGGGCAAGACTCCTCGCTGGGGCTTCAGCTTGAGCTAGCCCGCTGAAGCTGCAGGCAAAGGAATTCCGCAGCAGTGAAGAGGGGTCAGATGGCTCTGTTCCACACAATAGACCAGCCAGCTCTCATTGATTTTCTGGGCTAGGCTAAAGTTTGGTAATTGTCCCTTGGTCATGGGCATGGTTTCAAAAGATGTTTTTCCTTCTTCTGGGTAAACATTCTGACCTTGAGGTTTGTGGGCTAATGGACAGTGACTTAACCCACTAACTGCTGAAATTGCTCCTATTGCTAGGAATCAATGTCTGGCATGAAAGTTCCAGCTTGTGCCTTGCTCTAGATCGACCTAAACACAAGGACGGGTAGGATGGAAGAAACATATTCCAGCTTCAGCAGGCAACAGGCCAAGTAAGCCTTTATTGTTATGGTTTTGGACTAGCCATTTCTCAAATATTCAACATGTCTACCTGCAGAGCTCAGTGGAACCTGATTCCCGGGGGTGAGGGCAACAAAGGGGACAGACACAAGATGAAGGCAGAGATGTCAAATACTTTAGTCTCCCATCAGATGCCCGTGGGCTTAAGCAAAGAGTCAGTGTTTTTAGATAAAGCGGGCTTCAAGTTGCTGCTAAGTAACCAAGGCAACTGTTATCAGAACCCACACATCAGAGGTTTCGTCTCTGGCAAGCTCTTGGGAAGCTAATGATGCATTGCTCGGCTGTGACCTCCAAAATTAGTGATTTTTAAGTCAACCAAGAGCAGATGCTGTGATCTTGCTTTGATAGATGAGCCCACATCTGAGCTGACTTTGGGAGCTTACCAAGGGCTTTGGATGGGATAATGTTCACCCTCAGTAACGTGTCCCCTTTGTCTTTGTCACCTGGATGTCCATCTCAGAGGCCACTGGTTTTAGCTTAGTCTACTCACAAAGGCTCCTTGTCTGTAAACATTCTGGCCTTGTGACCATTTAATCTGGCGTGTTATGACAAAGCGGTCTGAGGCAAACCTTTAATAGGTAACAGGTCAAGAGCATAGAGTCTATCTGCTTTTTGGACCCTGTTGCTTCCTGTCTCAATGGTTCAAAATTGTTGAATGAAAAGACAGCCTTTTCTGAAATTATGTAGCACTTGGACCTCACCGAAACTGAAGACTTCTGCCCTTGAAAGGCTTGGTGAGAATGAGGATACAGTTATTAAGCATCTGACAAAGGACTAGTTTACCAGAGTTTATGAGGAACCCATAAAATCTAACAGTGAAGAAACAAACCAGTTAGAAAAAGGGTAAAAGGCATGAACTGATTTAGACAGCACATGGCACGCAGGAAATACTCAGCATCACCACTTAGATGGCACATGGCACACAGGAAATACTCAGCATCACCACTTAGATGGCACATGGCACACAGGAAATACTCAGCATCACCACTTAGATGGCACATGGCACACAGGAAATACTCAGCATCACCACTTAGATGGCACATGGCACACAGGAAATACTCAGCATCACCACTTAGATGGCACATGGCACACAGGAAATACTCAGCATCACTAGTATCACAATGGCATGCAGTGGCCAAATTGAAATAAAACATAATGAAAACACCAAATACCAGCGAGGATGCAGAAAAACTGGCTCACTCATACACATGGCCATTAAAAATGCAAATGGCACCGTCACTTTGCATAAGGCTGACACTGACCCAGCAACTGCACTCTTAAGACATTAGTGTCCAAAAGAGTGAAAGTGAATGCTCATGCAAAAACCTGTACTTCCATGTTCAGGGGCTCTTTCTTTGTAAGTCGAAAGCTAGAAACGACTCAATGTCCTCTGACCAACGGTTAACCGCTAAGTGACCTGTGGTCTTAACCTAATTCTTACCTTAGAACACTGTTCAACAAGAACAGGTTGGTAGAGGCACCAACTTGAATCCCCAAAGATCATGAGATTTTTTTTGTTCATCTAATATTACTGAACCAGCATGATTAAGGAAATGGAGAACAAGGCAGGGATGAGGGCACACCTTTAATCCCAGCACTCCAAAGGCTTAGGCAGATGGATCTCTGAATCCCTGTAGTGACAAGTTCTGTATCTTGCCCGTGTCAGAGTCAATGTCCCGGTTGTGATTATAATTCTGCCTGATGACACCATGGAGGAAAGCTATGTAAAGGCATAAGGTATCTCTTTGCCCTATTATTGACTCACACTGTACTGCAGAACTGCCTGCAATTCACTATGTCTACTCGAGGCTGACTTTAAACTCACAGCAATCCCAAGTGCTGGGTTTGTAGGTTCGAGCCACCACTCCTCCTCTTTGTATTATGTCTTACATCTCCAGGTAAATCTTCAATTATCTCAAAATTTAATTAAAGATATAATTAAATGGGGAACCTGCACCATAGAATTTCATTCATATAGCATGCTTAATTGACAAAATTATATATTCAGCTTAGCAAAGGTGCAGGGTAAGTGGAGGACAGTAACTAGACCATAACAACCTTGCCAGAGGGTTCCTTCAGCCTCTGTGTTATATCTTACAGTTATGTGGGAATATATGAATATCACAAAATTTAAATATCAAAATTACAAAAAATGTATTTTTTAAAAATTAACACTAAAAATACTAAATGCTGTTTAAGTTGTTTCATTGCAACAATGCTATTAATCTGTGGTGGCTGGCCAATATCATATTGGTAGCTTAAAACAGACCACAATGGGAGTATTTACACCACAAGAATGGGCAAACACTACAAATCAATACTTTCTCCAGAGACCACTGTTACATATCTACCAGTGGCCAGAGTCTGGAGGAGGCAGAGTTCTCTTTGAGGACGGAAAGAACTGTGGTGAGATTAACTGGACACTGTCCATAGTCTGGTTGTGTGGCAATCGCAACCTTATGGGAACCTAGCCTGCCCTGCCTATCACTATGTACCTTCTGAGGAAGAGCTTCAGGCCATGGTCACCTACAGCAGCTTCTTTCTTTCTCTCCCTTCATGGTTGACTCTGTAAATACCACTGACTGCTTCTACAACCCAATAGGGAAAAGGCAGGTACCCTACTGAGAGTCTGTCCCTCTTCCTTGAAGATGTTTTCCAACCCCAAGTTACCAACACTCTAAGCAGGGCATCTCCTGGGGCTACACGTGTCACATGCTGTATGGTGGACACACTTTAACTAAAGGGCCAAACCTTTGACCCTTCCCCTTCTGCCTGAGAATCAACCTGACTGTAAGCGTGTGGTCTGGGCTACTCATCAGTTCCCCCACAACCTCCAAAAGCAGAACCCACACTGCCTTGTGGGTCTGAATTCTCTTTATGCGTTTTCGTCTGCCCATGGTGGTAATGATTCTTCTAAGAAATCTCTTACCCCCAAATAAAGATAAGTAAATAAAAAATAAGTGACTCTCTTATCCAAAAGGACAATCTGCCTGAGTGTCTCCCCTCAATCCCACAATCTGAGATATTACAGGGGTTGAAGCAGAGTCTCACATAGCCCAGGCTCCCCTCAAGGTCACTAGACAGCTGAGGATGATCTTAAACTCCTGATCCCTCTGTCTTCACTTCCCAAGTACTGGAATTACAAGTCTACAGCACTGGCCTGCTGAGCCTCACGGAAAGTTTATAGCTGTCCTCGTTGAGGCTGAAATTCATCCAAGTGCCTGGGATGGAAGGCCAATGGGGAAGAGGAGTTTGGAGCATCCAGAACATGACAGCTAGAGCTTGGTGCTAGCCTGTGGAATCTGAGTTGAGAGAGGCATGGAAGCAGCAAGGATGAGGGCTGAGAACAGATAGCACAGTGGTGTTCACAGGCCAGAGACCCCAAGGAACCTTGGCATCATGGGTGCTGAGCTGGTAAAAAAAGGACAGGGACGGTGGTCAAATGCATACTCTCTAGGAAATCGGCAGTATGGCCCTGGGAATGTGCAGAAGGCAGAGGTGAGGATGGGTTGTAGAAGACAAACCCTAAGGGTAAGGTTGGAGACATCAATCAGGATCCAGGATCCACTCGGTTTATTGCCAGAGAGCCTGATGCCTCCTCGGGTTGAGGCAGGACTTGGGGGAGAAGAGACACTGGAAAAGGGGGGAGGGGGAAAGAGAGAATAGGCCAAAAAGAGAATGGGAAAGAAAACACTAAAGGAGAAAGGAATTCATTCTTAGCACAGGCAAGAAAGGAAAATTAATGTAGAAAGCGGAAGGGAGTTTGGGACACCCTAGTGATATTAAACGTCTCTATTTTAATCAAAAAGGCTAAAGGTCTTAACTGAGAGTCCAAATCACCCCAGAGGCCAGACTAAATTGCAGCCTTTGTAATTCTTAAATTGTCGTAAGAGTTTGAAATTATCAAACTTTTCAGAGCATGTCCCAAGTTACAAGACAAAGGTCACCTACAAAAATGAAGAGCGGTCAGGATGTTCTTCTTGACTCACAGGGACCAGCCCCGCTCACATCCCTCCAGGGCTCCCTGTTCTTGGTGGCTGTGTCAGGGCTATAAGGCAGGGCTGGAGACAGCTCTATGCCACCTGAGTCCTCAGAGACCTCTGTTCAGGTGATTTCACTGCAGAGAAGAATTGCAGGATGGGCCAGTAAGAGGCAGCATGGGAATGGATTAGAGGAGGTCTGGGCTTCAAAAAAGACAGTCACACTTAAGTGTCTCTACAGTGGCCACAGGTATGATTTTGGTGACTTCTGAAGTCACATCTCAAAGGGAAATTTCCTCCATCTTTTTCTTGTTGAAGAAACTATGAGCAGGGTGTTGGTGGCGCACGCCTTTACTCCCAGCACTAGGGAGACAGAGGCACACAGATCTCTGTAAGTTCGAGGCCAGCCTGGTCTACAGAGCTAGTTCCAGGACAGGCTCTAAAGCTACAGAGAAACCCTGTCTAGGGGAAGTGGGGAGGGGGAGAAAAGAGAAAGAAAGAGCTCTTCCTGGTGAGCACTGAATGGGATTGTAACTATTAGTAAAACCCTGGCTCAGGGGGATACATGGAAGTCATATTTGTGGAGAGTTCCAGAAAACACCTGGGGAGAGAGTAACAGCATCATACTAAGTCCTCTAACATGGCTGATGGCAGATTTCTGAGTTCAAGACCAGCCTGGTCTACAAAGTTCCAGGGCAACCAGAGCTGCTACACAGAGAAACCCTGTCTGGAGAAAGGACGATCCTCTTGGGGAAACACGGCTTTCCTTTTTCCTCTCAGTGACTCGAGCACCACCACCAGCCTCCCTGGCAGGTCACAGCGGCCAGCCGTGCATATAACCATTGCTAGTCACCTCATGAGTACCCGCTCCACTCAAGCATGTTCTCAGTAGATGGCCTCCCTTAGAAGAGAGACTTCTGTTGTGTTCGATATAAGAGTCCGCACTTTGGAGTTCTGAGAGGTCCAGCTATCTACCACACACCCTAGCTGAAGCCACAAAGAGTGGCTCTACTTACCTGGTATTTGTGCCCACTGATCTTTTTAGACAGTCACCTGCCCTGTCTGCTCAGGAAGCTTGTGCCAAATCACCATCTTGTTCTGTAGGTAGAGGCTGGAGGCGGAGCATGGGAAATTCCATGGCTCCCATTGTGAAAAGCACTCCATTTAGGGAGCAAAGGAGGGGAGGAGGGAAGAGGGGCAGAGAGGAGATGATTCAGAAACAGCTGGACTTTGAAAAACGGAAGGAAAAATCTCTCGTGCACTGCAGAAAAAGCGCCTTTTTAAATGAAGCTGTGCCAGAGGGCTGAAAAAATTGCTTGTGTGCAGAGGACGTCAGCTGAGGGAGCAGCAAAACTGACGGGGCAGACCGAAAAGCTTCTGGGAGCGTGCTTTCTTCAAAAGCAGCAAAGGAAACCACAACATTTGATCAATCACCAACTTACAAGAGGCCCCAAGACCTACAGCCTCTCAATAATGTGACCACTAAAGAGGATGTCCCAATTATGACAGACACTAAGTGTCATGCCCACTAAATGCCTTCCCTGAAACCAAATATTATGTCTCCTAAATACTAAGATAAAAAATGTTAGAGGCACTGGTTAACATTAGATACGTCTGATGCTAAATATTATAGGCAATAAAGAACACTGAAATTAAGTATTTCTGCTAATAGATATTGTAAGCTCTACATAACACTGGAACTAAATACTCCAGGTACAGAATACTATGTGTGCTAAATGCTAAGCCCCTGAATCATATAGCCACTAACACTGTAGCAATGGACATCAATATAGCGTTGGTACTGTGGTACGCCAGACCTATGGAAAATCAAGAATGTTTGTGAATAGAATAACAGTCTTAGGCCCCTGAATTCTCTTTTTGGGCCCATTGTCCAAATTCAGTGTACAAAGTCAGGGGCCTGGCGGGCACTTGGGCTGGAAGAAAGTAGGAATCACTGTCTTGAGAAGAGGCTCTTACGTGGAGATGAAGGTTTACTTCCGGTATGAGTGCTATGACGTGGCAGCCAGTTCATAATTCCCCAGCCCTAAGGCTGGGACTGCACCAAGCAAAGACTTTCTAGGTAGAGATGGTGGCACATCCCAGCACAGGAAGATCTTAAGGTCAAGGACAGCATAAAATACCTAATGAGACTCTGTGTCAAAAAGTCAAGGACTGAGGATATAGCTTAGTTGTAAATGCTTGCCAATCATTCAAGGTGCATGGAGAAATCCTCACTAAAATATGACCTTCCCTATTTCGAATGATTCCATAGATCAAGAAATGGCAGGGTTCTCATCTATACACCCTTGCCAAAGGCTCATTTGTTTAGTTGCATCCAGCCATGGGCCAGGCTGAAAAGCTTCCTTCCCATGCCTACTGCCTTGTTACTTTCTCTTGTGGTCTCCTCCATGTGGATATCTCAAGCTCCCACAGCATGGACTGGACTCTAAGCATGTTGCCTACTACTCAAAGGCAGAGAATACTGTCTATCTGCCAAGCTCCATCCTCAGAAACTATGCAAAAACACTTTCTGACACATTTTGTTGGATAAAAGAAGGCACAAAACTAACACATATTTAACAAGAGGGGGGCTGGGATGGGGAATGTCCTTCTGTATGCTGTGAATATGTTTCTTTTATTGGTTGATGAATAAAGCTGTTTAGGCCAGTGGACAAGCAGGATTTAGCCAGGTAGGAAATCCAAACAGGGATACAGAAAGATAGCAGGCAGAGTCAGGAGATGCCATGTAGCTGTCGAGAAAGAAAGAGATCCGGGCATCACCAATAAGCCAAGGCCACATGGAGATAAACAGCCCAATAGAAATGGGTTAATAATTAAGAAAGAGCTAGCCAGTAAGATGCCTGACCAATAGGCCAAACACTTTCTAATTAATATAAACCTCTATGTGTTTATTTGGGACTGAACAGCTGCTAGACCAGGTGGAACATAAACTTCCATCTACAGGGCTCAGTGGGGTGGCACACGCCTTTAGTCCCAGCACTTAGGAGGTAGAGGCACATGGCTCTTTGTGAGTTCAAGGCCAGCCTGATCTATATATTGAGTTCCAAGATAGCTAAAGCTACATCCTAGAAAAGGAGAAATCAAGCTCCATTTTTTTTACTAGAAAGAAGAGATAGCAGCAATCTATGGCCATCTTTAACCCAAGGCATAGATGCAGTGACATTCAGTGTTCTCTTGGGGATGGAAGCATTTGCTTCTCTGAGAGTGTACTGGCTGCTTACAGATGGATCTTTGCTCAGTAATGGTTTCCCTCCTAAGGGAGGACATTTCCTAAGAGAGTGGACCCTTCATGACCATTTACAATAACTCTAAAGTGACATGCCACCTCTGGAGTCCCCTAGATCAGCTACAGCTGACAGTGCGTTGCAGCTCAAATGTCTGTTTCTTCAACTTCCCCTAGAATGTGTTCCCAAGAATCTTCCACAGTGACACCCCACAATGGAGCTCTGCCCCCAAGTGCTTTCCAGGTGCCGGACCTCAACCATAGGCCTGAGCCCTGATAGAACACAGGCTAGTAAGTCAGCGTAGGAAGGAGGACTAGGCCTCCAGCAGGCAACAGAATGTACGAAGATACTGCTTGGAGGAAGGAGTGGACCTTGATGGAGTGGGTAGAGGGAGAAGCAGCTGAGGTACAATCCCATCAAACACTTATTACCGAACCTGCTAATGCGAATAATCGGACACTGTCTGCCTCTGGCATCATTATAAATGCAAAGCATTGCAACACGTCTTGAGACTTTAATTCTTTTACTTACAGCTCTGCTTGCTTGCTTCAGATGGATTTCGAGCAGCGAAATGATGAATTGAAGCATGTGACCATACTTAAGGATATGGGAATGTTCCATCCCGGTTTACACGGCATTTACGCGGTATTCTCCGTCAGCCAAATTCCTTCCATTTACGAGAGACCTGATTTAGGTGAGGTCATTGATTCAGCTGGAGAGTTAATTATTCATTTGAATTGGTTTGTGCAAAAGGCTCCAGAGAGCCCACAAGAATAAATTGAAAAGCTATTAGAACTAACAGGAGAATTTAATAAAGTAGCTGGATGCAAAATTCAATAGCTTCCTCATCAACTAACAACAACCAATTAGAAAACACAATGGGAGTGAGCAGGCGGAAGGACAGAGATAACAACAACAACAAACACCTGGGATTCACTGCTCCAACTAGGTGGGATCCAAGAAATCCACATCTTCCAATTTTTTAACTTTGAAATCTCACCACATAAGTAGACGGGAAAGAGAGTTGTGGTGGAACGTGGGGCGGGCGAATGAAGAGCTAACCGTCTCCGATGAAAGAACAAGAGGGTTGTACAGGTAGTCTATCAGGACGGTGATGCGAGCCTTCAATACTGGGGGGCAGAGGCAAGTGGATCTCTACTAGTTAGAGGTCAGTCTGGTCGACATACAAGTCCAGGCCAGCCAGTGCTATGTAGTGAGACCCTGACTAACAAACACATATAAATGGAAATAATTAAGGGGGGAAAATGAAGGTGAACAAGAAGAAGCTTTGCTTTATCAGATTAAGTAACACAATGAAGAGGGAATTATGAAAATAGCATGGATGCAAGGATAAGCAAAGCACACTCACTGGCGGGTGGTACCTACCAGCAGATGCCAGAGTGCAAGGAGGATCCTGCGGAGTCACAGCCCTGTGAGCCATTATGTGATTACACGGCTGATGACAATTGGCTACTGACCGGGAGAGACATATCCTCTCCCACTGCCTTAAGTAGTTGAGGTTTCTATTGCTGTGAAGAGACACCATGACCATGGCAACTCTTTTTCTTTCTTCCAAAGTTTCTCAGGCTGGCCTTGGACTCAGAGATCTGTCTCTGCCACCCAAGTGCTGAGATTAAAGGCATGCACCACCACCGCCTGGCTTCTCAGCAACTCTTATAAAGAAAAACATTTAATTGGGATCGGCTTACAGTTCAGAGGTTTGGTCCGTTGTCACCATGGCAGGAAGCAGAGCAGCATGCAGCCATTCATAGTGCAGGAGAAGTAGCTGAGAATTCTATGTCCAGATCTGAAGGCAGCAGAAAAGAGAATGAATGACACTGGGCCTGGCTTGAGCTTCTGAAATCTCAAAGCCTACCCCCCAGTGACACACTTCCTCCAATAAGGCCACGCCTACTAATAGAGTCACTCCCTATAAGCCTATGGGGGCCATTTTTATTCAAACCCCCATATACATCATAAGTTCAAATAAATAATTTCTGAGTGGATTGTGAAATTCCTACAAAGAATATGTTGATGCATCAACCCAGCGCTTGTGGATATGACCTTACTTGCAACAGGGATATTGCAGATGCAGTAAGTTAAACTAAGATGAGGTCATCCCACATTAGAAATGATGCCCATTTAAGAAGAGGGCATATTAGGCAAAGACGTTGCTCTGATAGAGTGCTTGCTTAGCAAAAGTCTTAGTGTTCTATTACTACGAAGTGTAGGGAGCTGTGATACTGCAGTCGCCATTACAAGATGGTGCTGACATCTGGCCCCGCAGTCAGTAAACAAGTTCTGGAGCGCATGTGCCGATTGCGAGAACACGCCAAGTCTCTGCCCAGCCCAGGGCATCACATAGGGTGATGAGTGAGCAGCCAACCAGAGGGCGATACCCCACCTCGTACCATCCTGGTGCGGCTAGGGCTTATAAATACAGCACCACTCTGGGGCTTGGGGTCTTCCTCCTTTCATCGCTTGGATGCAATAAAGCTTGCTGCAGAAGGATCCTGTTGTCCGTGTGCGTTCTTGCTGGCGAGACGACTGCGCAGGCTGCAACAATGAAGAGACACCATGACCGTGGCAACACTTATATAAAAGAAAGCATTTAATAGGGACTTGAAGATAAATGATGTTTTATAAAAAGAAAAGAAATGAACATTTTATTTTTCCAAATGCCTCTCTCTCTCCGTCCCTCCCTCCATCCATCCATCCCTTTTCTCTCTCTCTCTCTCTCTCTCTGTCTCTCTCTCTCTCTGTCTCTCTCTCTCTGTCTCTCTCTCTGTCTCTCTCTCTGTCTCTCTGTCTCTCTCTCGTCTCTCTCTGTCTCTCTGTCTCTCTCTGTCTTCTCTGTCTCTGTCTCTCTCTCTCTCTCTCTCTCTCTCTCTCTCTCTCTCTCTCTCTCTCTCTCTCTCTCTCTCTCTGTTTTTGCAGACTAGAGACAGACACTGGATGTCCTGCTCCATTACTTGAAACAGGATCTCTGCTGAACCTGGAACTAGGCTGCTAGCCAGCAAGTCCAGAAGCGCTAGAATTTCAGGCACGTGCACACCCACATCCTGCCTTTTATGTGGATGCTGTGGATTTGAACTCAGGTCCTCACTGTTACCTACTGAGTCATCTCCCTAGTCCCTCCTGCTTTGTCCTCACTTTCTTCTTTCTCTCTTTCTTCCTTAGAGATTTGCAGTGCAGCCCAGGCTGGAAGAGCTCTTGCCTGAGTGTCCTGAGTGCTGGAATGACAGGAATGAGCCAGCACAGGCCACTTGCCTCTTTCTACATATCCTAACACACCAGTTCCCTTGGAGCCAAACAACAGGTCACACATTTTTGTCACTTGGTTTGGGAATTTTGTTTGTTTGGGGAGGTCTTGCTAGGAAGCCCTGACTGGCTCAGAACTAACCACACAGACCAGGCTGTCCATGAACTTATAATATCACTCCTGCCTCTGCCTCAAGTGTCAAGACTATAGACACACATCGCCATGACTGGCAAAATGACTGCTTTCAAAGGTATCCAGGATTTCTTTTGATTAGCTAAGATGACAAAGACAACTTTGAAGAGAGAAAAAGCTTTCTTTTTTTCATGTGGCTGTGTGCATGTGAGTATGGGTGCCTGAGGCCAGGTCCTCTGGATCTGGAGTCAGAAGTGGTTGGTTGTATGTTACCCAATGTGGGTGCTCAAAACCAAACTGTGTCCTTTGCAAGGGCAGTCTGCAGAGCCATCTCTCTAGGCCCACAACTGTGTCTTTTAAATGAAGACTTTATTATTTAGAATTCTATTTAGAAGGGACAGTGAAGAGCATCATGGGGACACATGGAAACACATAGGGACACATGGGAAGCAGACAGAATAAGCAAAGGCATAAGCCAGAGGCCTTCTTGTGACACACCTCAGAATGGTTAGTGGAGTAATTTCACTCACCTATGAGGATAGCTCCTAGAAGTCCAGTACCTAGCCTTGGGTGGGGAGATCTAGGACCGGGAGACACACACACACACTTTTTTAAAATAAATAGGAAATTATTTTAAAATTATTATTGTTGGCATGAATAATTTAAATGTGTTTGTATGTGTATATAAACATCTTTAGGATGATTTTTTTTTTTTTGCTGGCAGCTACCTCTTTTGAAAAGCAGGTTATCTTGGTCAAGTCTAGAATGGTCATCTTAGAACAAACCTGTTGGCTCTGAAAATGGTCTCACAAGTAAAGAGCTGTGGCGTGAGCCTGACTAGTGAGTTCACTCCTCAGAGCCCATGCGAAAGCAGGAGAACTGGATCCATAAAGGTTGCGCTCTGGGGCTGGAGAGATGCTTGGTGGTTAGCAGCTTGTATTGCTTCTGCAGAGGATCTGAGTTTGGTTCCCAGGACCCTAAATGATCAAATTACTGCCATTCCTGTTGTAAAGCTACAATTCAGGATTGTATGTCTTTATGGTGATCACATTTTCACGACAACCCCCTTCCTTACTTGAACCAAGTAGACTTTTTTAAATCTTTAAATATTTTGCTTTTATTTATTTAGTGTGTATGTGTTGGGGGCATTCGTATTGAGGTCAGGGGACAACTTGTGGGAGTTGGTTCTTTCCTTCTGCCCTGTGGGTTTGGGAGATCAAAGCCGGTTTTATCAGGCTTGCCAGCTTGTGCCATTGCTTGCTAAGCCATCTTTCCAGCCCACTGAACCAAGTCTTATTTAAAAACATTCAAGTTCTTCACTACCTTCATAAAATAATTCCCTCATTAGCCAATTCGATGTTTAAATTGACAAATACTTATCTTAAATTTTCCAAAAAGAAAAAACAAAAAACCTGGTGTGAAGGCTATGAAGGCTATTTCTCTCATTTCCTTCTGAGCCAGGCTTTCCCAGTGAGACTCTGACAGAGACTGGGAAACACACAATCCCCTTTCTCTTCCTTCACCATTGCACTGGAAGCTTACAGCTCTAAGGACAGCACCAGCCCCTTCCTACCAGAAGCTCTGAGCTCTGGGTCCTCCCCCATGTCCCTCTGGGGGCTCCAATGGGAGTTCTCCACAGCCCTGGAGGGGCATTTGCCGTGGAGCAGGCGTCTCTCCTCTTGAACGGAGGTAGGCACATTTGCCTTGAGCCTGACTTTTCAGATCAATGTACTCGATAGCAGTATCCCTTTCTAGACCTTGTATTGTGAGGATAAAAGATGCCAATGTCCCTGAAACTATGTCCACAATCTCAGTGTAAGCCTAGTAAAAGGCAGGGGTTAATGGCATCTTCTGCTTTGGCAAAGAAGGCTGTTCCCGTACAGCAAGATTGGCGTATGCCAACTGCAAGTGTCTGGTGTGGTAGAACTGCTGGCAAGGATGCTGGGGCCCTCAGCAGGTGAGACACAGTGAGCATGGGGTGGTTACTGATACTCCTGGCAGAGAACTTGCGAGTTATACATGAAGAGAACACAATCCACTGTCTGTGCAGTGATGTGGGCAGCTAGGCCTCTCCCAGGCGTCCTGGACTGCCTGCACAGGCTAGAGGTGGGGCTAGCAATACCTCCGAGGGTAAGCTCTCCCTACAGGGATAGAAGAAGGTGGACATCGGTCCATGGCCATGAAGGTGGGCATCACCCTATCTGGTTAGCCTCTCCCATTTCCGATGAACCCCCTCAGAGCACTAGAGGCAGAGAGCAACAGAGACCCTTCTCCCAAGCTTCTCACACCCTCTCGCTTCCACTGATCTCCAAGATCTTTACCCCAGACATTTTACTAAGAGTTTGCTAACAACTGTGATTTGGGCTTTCTCACTCCCTAACTCATACACAAAGAGACTGGGGGTCCAACACCTTGGGTCTCTATCACAACTTCCTGGGGGAGGTGGGCAGAGGTAGTGTCAGTCTCAGGAGGTGGGGGACTGGCAGCCCTGCCCCGCCTGTCCAGGAAAGAACACAGATCCTAGTTAAGACCCAGTATCACAAAGAGGCTCCAAACCCAAGAGGTTCTGTAGCAGATTCCTGGGAACACATATAAGCCCTGTCCTGATCTGAGATGCAACACTCCAACCCGTGTATGCTCCTGGGTGCCCAGAACCCCTGTGCTGGGGCCTCTCGGGGAGACCCATGACACTGCACTAATTTTAAGAGCCTGCTGTTTCCAGGTACACTAAGTTGAACAAGAACAGAAAGCTCTTTTGCAGGGAGAGCCGAAGACTCCAAATGATTCTGTAGACGGTCTTTAACCTCTGCTAATTAGTTGAGTTTTTGGAGTGTGGGAAAATGAATGCAGTACCTGGGCAGGGCTGCAGTTCCTGCCACAGGTCTGCACAGGGAAGGGGAACCACTGCTTGCCCTGCCCGAGACTTCTGTTCTCTCTGTCTCTCTGTCTCTCTCTGTCTCTCTCTTTCTCTCTCTCCCTCTCTCTCTCTCTCTCTCCCTCCCTCCCTCCCTCCCTCCCTCCCTCTCTCTCTCTCTCTCTCTCTCTCTCTCTCTCTCTCTCTCTCTCTCTCTCTCTCTGGCTTCTGACATGAGGATGGGGGTGGGCAAACAATTTACTCAATGAGATAGACCTAGCAGGGTAATTGCCGCTGTTATTAATGACTGTTGAGTTTGCCTATCGTCTTGTGAAGAGCGAGAGCAGAAGCAAACAGTTCTTTCAAGAGCTAGTCTCCTTCCACGGGACTCACTCCAGTGGCTGGGTGCCAGAAGCACCCACACACAGCTGAGGGCTGGAGAGCCAGACTCCCAACTGGCCAGTGTTGGCGGCTGTCCTGCAGATCTTGCAGTAGGGTTCAAAGGTATGTGATTCCCCGTGCTGGTACTTCAAGCCTAATGTCCCTTTAATAGCCCTTGTCAAATTGCCATGGCTCTCCCTGTAGATTTTCATGACTATGGACAACAGCCATTATCTGACCTCCAGGGGAATGGAGATGTCTTTGGATTCTGGATTCTGGGAAAGAGAGTTATAAAAGCAAGTGGAACCCACCCACCGTGACTATGTATGAGCAACTCTGTAGTGAGCCAAGGTACAGAGCCTGGTCACAGTGAAGAAAATCCTTAAACTAATGTATTCTGGGCTCAAAGACTTCTTATACACTCATGCATATGCAAGTACACACACACACACACACACACACACACACACACACACACACACACACAAGTGCTTGCCTTCTGAAGGCATAAAAGGGGAAAAAATGTAAAAATATCTGTAAGTGGTTCCTTTTGACTTAAGGAGAGGAAAGGGGGAAAAAAGGTGAGCAATCAGAGAGCTTTATTTTCAGGTTGAGAATTATAATAAAAACCTTAAATTAATTACATATGGGAAGTTTTCAAAGGCTTCACCAGTCAAAGAACATGACACTGAAAATGCCCTTTCTGGGGCTTAGGGTGTAGTGCAATTGATAGTGTCTACTTAGCATGCATAAGGTCCAGGGTTGCATCCCCAGCACCAAGTAAGTCAAGTGCGCTGGAGCACACAAATGATCCTAGCACTTGGGAGCACCAGAAGTTCAAAGTCTTCCTTAGTCTTGTGGCTAGTTCAACGCCACAAGATATGAGGATATAAGACCTTGTCTCAAAAGTGAAGTGTCTTCCTTTTCTTACTACCTAATTTGAAAGAGAGTACTTTAACCCTAAAAGCATTTGGTACCCAATAAGATGTGTTTTCAGGTTCCTTAAATAGAAACAACAGCCCTAGAGACAGCGGGCTCGTTCTAGCCTACAGTGGCACACATAGCTTGGGGATTCTCTCCTTACTATATCACAGCAAGGGAATGCTTGCCCCTTCCATGTCCTTTGCCAGCTTGAGGCAAAGCATTCTAGAGATAAGAGAAGAACTTGAAGCCAGGCAGCCCTACTCAGCCAGGTTTTGTATAGTATGAGCCCTGCTCAGCTCAGCACACATGACAGGGACCTTCTTTTCATGCTAGGGTGAGACTACACCAAGCCCCACCTACAGGTGCTGCCCTACTGCCCCTGGGTGTGATTTGAAAAGGGCTTCAAATCCTTCCTGACTAAAGATGTCTTTTGACATCAAAGCGTCTCACTTGAACTTTCTGTAACACTCAGTGCATTAAGAACCTATAAAGAAAAGGGTTGAGTCTTCCTGGGTTTTCCCTGGTAGGGCCAGCTCCCTCCTCTAAAACACCCATGCAGGTGTCAGGAGTTAACCTCAGAAAGCCAGGGTCCCATCTGAAGCCCACAGCTGGCAAACATTTCAGCAGAACAAAACATCCCTTCCCCTTGAGGAGCTGCAGAATGAAACCAGGAGCACCTTATGAACTAGGCATGCCCAATGCCACCAAGCCACACCCCAACCTCATAGAACAGTCCGAGGGGAAGGGTGAAACCATCGGGAGGGCTAGGCAGACCTGAGTAACAAAATAACGGAAATGTGATACTCCAAAGCAGTGGGCTGGCTAAAGCCAGATCCAATGTGAGCAGAAGAAAAAGGATCAACAGGACCGCTGTGGTGGCACATGCTTGTGATTCCACCGTGTGGGAGGGGGATGCTGGAGAATCCTATGTTCTGAGCCAGTCTGCCCTACAAGAGATCCTAAATAGAATAGGTGGTGTTTCAGAGTTTAAAAAGAGAATCTCCGGGATTAAAATGTATGCACACAAAAATATGTTTTAAACATATTTTCATAAAATTTTAATTTTAAAAGAATATGCTGCAATTTACAAATAATATACATCTTTTCATTTAAATTGTGTATAATTTGTCAATTTTTACAGGACGCCATTGTAATTTGCCACTCTTGTGTCTGCAGGGAACCTGTGGATTCAATTCATCCATGACTTAATACAATGAGACAATTAATGTTTGGTTACTACTGCATTCAGCAGTCACTTGAGTCACTGAATGGATATGGGCTATCTGTCAGGAGAGGACGTGTGAAATGGCTCAGAGTTCATTTGCCTTCTGGAAGAAAATCCCAGGAGTTTCCTTCCCATTGATAGGTTCAGAATCGGGGGAGGGGGTGCAGCTGGCATGGGGACATCACCTCTCAGCTACTGTGCCAGCACTCATTCCTCCTCTTGCTGATTTGGTGAGTTGCTCATTTTCTTGGTAGTAAAGGCTGCTTTTGAAATAACCCAAGCCTCCACATCCCCAGAGCCCTGATGCTAAGATGCAATGCTTGGAGGACCAGGCAACCTCTGGCCAGTGCTTTCACTCGCATCTTTATTAGGAGAAACACCTTAATCCCATCTTTTGTAAAAACTCACAGGGCACTGGCCCAGACCTCAGTCCATCTGAGGTGCCACATGCTACGACAGCATCTTCACCACTTGGACTGAACAGGACTACGGCATGTTTCCTGTGGTAGCATCCGAAGCATGGCTATTGAGTCTCTCGTGGCAGAAGTGCATGACTCGTGTGCTAACAGGGCCAGGGGAGGAGGAAAGGTCAAAGAAGGGAGAGCTGGGGGACTGACTGGGAGACGGGATACTTGACAGTTACTTGGCACTGAGTTGCCTGCATTCGGCCCTCACCATCCAACCCTGTACTTAAGGGCTGGCATCCCTTTGGGCGGCAGGAAGATAGAAATAGGATGAATACTTCAGACAAATTAAGCAACATCCGAAGAAGTTGTTGGTAGACTGGGGCCCAGACAACAGTGCAGGGGAGGGAGAAAGGAAATAACATTTTAAAAGTACCTAATAGGAGAGAATACACACAACATATAGAATATATGTGTATACACACACACACACACACACACACACACACACACACACACACACATTATATGCATGTGTATCACTGCAACAGTTCAGTAACCATCCTTAGTAACCTACCAGGTGAGCTTCCACGGAACAACAAAACCTAAAGAAAAGACCAGCAAGCCACACTAGCATATGCTGTTGAGTGACAGGCCAACCAGGAAGTATGCCAGTGACTCTGAGCGACTGATCTTTATGCCTGGGATAGTTGAGGTCTCTGAAGGGGAACCTTGAGCCTGAACTAGAATGATGAGTGGTATTGGAGAAGAAGCTTGCTACAGACTAGTCATAGCAGAAAGGATACAGGAAGTCTATTCAGTATACCACTGTCATTCACTATTATTCAGAGCTCTACTACTCACATCACTTTAGGAAACGATCCCACTGTTCTTCACAAGTCCATCTATGCCTTGGAACGATCGACCTCTAGAGAGCTCACAGATCACAGAAGCTCTTACTATGGCTAAATCAACGTTGGGTGTCAGTGTTTGTAGTTGAGTATAAAATGTAGCTGTTGCCTTCAATGTCAAAGATGATGTCCTGATCAATGTCCAGTGAGTTTTGAGAACGGCTCTGCAGCGGTGAAGGCTCACTACTGATGAGAGCGAGTGAGCTCTGGGCAGCATACACATGACAACTACAGATTTGATGTTTATCAAGACACACTTGGGATGGACCAAAAGGTCTTTTTGGCAACTGCAGTTTTCCCAGAATTGGTTCCCAGGAAGTGTTCAACAGCCTTCCCAGCATATTCCTTCATCAGTAAGAAGCAGCATCAGTCTGTAGCCAATCACCAGTTCAGAATCAGAAATGAAGTAACTGTAGACTATGTATGTCTTAATACCGTTCCAAAGTGGACTGCCCAATAACACCCCATCCAATAAGGGGTCTATTTCAGGCTCCACAAAAGACCCTGGAAACAAGTGGGAAACAAAAGAAAGGTTGTCTGTGAGCATTACCTCTAACTAGTCAATGAGAAATCTGGAAGTCTATTTGGCTCGAGAGAAATCCCACCTTGGCTCTTAACAAACCAGTTAGAAGTGAGTGGAGAGCAGGAGCTGAGACCAACTAAAATACAAACTGTCTCAGCATCCTGCAGACCTGTGACAATGTGGGTTCAGCCATGAAAGAGGAATCTATGAAGCAGGGAAGGAATGTCCCAAGTTGTATCAGCAGCAGACTTGCTCCCCAAATGACAGAATTGACAGGTGCTTGTCACTCATGTCACAGTGAGGTGAGACAATATTAAGGAGGAAGCTGGTTAAGTGGGGCAGCTGGAGAGCTGAGATGGCAGATTTGCATTTCCTAAGGTGACACAGTGTCAGCATTCACTGTGGCACATTTGGCCATCGGCCTCCTCAGACAACTGCAAGCCAAATGGATAAGAAGCTCTTGGAGCCTTGAGGTTCTGGGCTCTGAATCATAGTTGGAAAAACTTCTTTTCAAAACAAAATCAGTTGGGAGGTGGTGGCACATACCTTTAATCCCAGCACTTGGGAAGCATAGGTAGGCAGACCTCTGAGTTTGAGACCAGCCTGGTCTACAGAGTGAGTTCCAGGACGGTCAGAGCGGTTACACAGAGAAGCCTGTCTCAAAAAATAAACAACAACAAAAAAAAAGACAAAAAAACATAGCTGTGTGTCACTTAACATTTCAGTCAATGAAGGACCACCCACAGCATTGGTCCTGGTTTGTCTAAGCATGCTTTGTGATGTACATTCAAGTGACAACATGGACTTATGAGCCCCTTTGTTCAGAGCCATGTGACTGTCTTTCAAGGAATCACATGCTCTAGGATTCTAACAGAGGAAACCATGTTTCTTGTTTCTATAATAGCTGAAGCATATTCTGTACCACAGGCTGACTCCATTGAAGCAACTTCAAAACTTCCATCTAGCCAAGAAAAAACAAGGCAGAGAAAAAGCTGCACCCCGCTTACAATTCTCTCCTTAAAGGTCTTTCTCTGAGCCAACCTAGTGCATATAATCAAATAAGAAGAGTTACATGAAACTTGGTCATTTTCACTATGGCCTTTTAGCCTCAGATGTTACCCTTAATAACCAAGCAGCATAGAACTCAACCCTCATATTAACTGAGAAACCCCATTTCCTGAAACATCCCACTAGAAAGCAAAGCAGAAGAACAAGTCCCCCTGCGTTAGCACTCACCTGGCAAGGGGACAAGGAGGAACCCATGGGAAGGTGTCTCAAAGGAAGACACCATATATGGAGTCTGCTCATTGAGAAACAGGATAATTCGTCCTCATATCACTCGCTTAAAGAACTGTGCAATAATTTTCCAAGCAACTGACTCATGTTTTAACACACAGGGTTGCTAAAGATGTTAGAGAAATATCTGGATCTAGAATCTGGCAACACTCTCAGAAAGAACAGCAATTTTTGTTTTTTGTAATCTTAAACGTTAAGATACATTTTCAAATATTAAGGACATATGTGTACTGGAAGAAAAGTGTCTGGCAAGCCAACAGTTAGCCAAGGGAAACAGATCAACCGGCTGGCAGGTTGTGGATATTCAGACACTCTCCTTAAGGTTCTTTCTACCCCATCTCTTGGACAGATGCAAGAATGTCCAGAATCCCCATCACTCGAACTAACCCTGAAGACAGCACCTGTCCTTGGACAGGGTCTAAATGTTTTCATGATTTTCCCTTCACTGCCTCCAAACCCACTAAGGACATTCTGGAGCACCAACTGGTTTTCCCCAGTACTGCCATGAAATAGCTCTATGCCTGACTTGGCGATGGGTCTGGGAAAGTGTCCTTTAAGGCACTGCATTAGGCCAGGCAATCAGCAAGCTGAGCTATGCTCTCAGCCATTCCCTTGTAGACAGAGCACTAGTGTTCTTTTTCCTTTCTCTTTTCATTCAATACATTTTTATTCCATGCCCACTATGCACCAGAGTTAGTAGCAGGTGCCATCTGTGTAGAGGTGAACAAGAGAATCTTCTCAGAGCAGACAATTTAACAGGGGAGATAACTTGGACAATTAGTCCAACAGAAAACAAACAGGGTAAGAGAGAATTCTGCTAGATGTAGGTTGAGGCAGGGAAGAACAGCCTACCTTAGATACTCAGGACAACATCAGGAGAGCAGACGGCTCAGTGGAGATCTGAGATGACAGACCCTAAGGTAATGTTCGACAGGCCAAGGGCCTCATGTTCGACATGAGGGCCTGAGGTGACACACTTGGTCTGCTCCACAACTGAATCAGAAACTGCACAGCACAGGGGTTTGTTTGCCCCCCACTGTGTGTCATCTTCGTACCACCAGCATCCGTGTGGACCTTGACTCTCTAATATATACATCCTCCACCCCAGTTTTCTTTAGAAAAGAGAAAGAAAATATGGGTAAAACATGCTTTAAAAGTATGTAGGGCAGGAACACCAGGAGAACATTTAGTCCAATCCCTTATTTAGGATGACTAAACTGAGACTCTGCCACCTCCTCGGCACTTAGGGTAGGTAGTGCTCACTGTTTTTCCCACATCATCCATGAACTCTCAGGCCCCGGGACACGGTGTTCTGTGGGATACACTTGGGTCATCCTTGGTCAGGTAACGTCTGGTCACTGCAATCTGATTTCCAGCCAGTATTACCCCTCCAGGGGTGGACACATAGGTGCTGCTTGGTACCAGGCCCAGGGCCTTCAATTGCAAGTCATATGTCTACCACATTCAGAGACCACGTTGGTAAACATTTTTCTCTGTTCTTAGCTCTTGCAAACCATGGAATTGAATTAAAAAATGTTAAAAATGTTTATTTAGGGAAAAAAACTCATAAATAATGTATTTGTGTATATTAAAAACGAGACACATCCAAAAGTCACAAACAATTCCTCATTTACAGATTCTATAATAAAATATGAATCTAAAAATTCATTACTTCAAAACACTTTTTTACAATAGTTTCTATCAAAGAAGAAAATAGAAACTAATTACAATTACAAGCACAGCTTCAGCAGTAATATGGGTAAGATGTAAAAACTCTTACAGGTATGGAGTTTTCAGGTATGTTTTCCTCCCATGCTGGAGAAGGGACCAAGAATGTACACCCTACAGAGTCCCCACAAATGGGGGTACCACCAGGATGCTCTTTCCATCTGTGAAAGACAAGGCTTTCGGCAGGGGCATCAAGTATCAAACCACTTGCTTCTCTTCATAAGGGATGGTCCTTTATAAGGGCCCAACAACTTCTGCTTATACTGTTCAACCAGATGGTTGAAGTGGGCCTCTGCCTTATTTTCCTTTGCTTTTTTCTTAGGTGCCTGTGAGAGAAAGTAAACATAAAACAATCACTCTTTTCCTTTTCCTTTCTTTCTTTCCCTCCCTCCCTTTGCTTTCTTGCTTTCCACTTGTCTGCCTTCTTTACAGACCTGAAACTCACTATGTACTTGTACCTTGAACTCCTGACCGTCATCTCTCCTCCAAGTGCCATCCGTGCCTAGTTAATTTCAAACACTAAATATCACTTGTCAAGACATCCCGAACAGAATGCAAGCTGGTACATTAGGAAGATTTCCAGAGAGAAACCCGACTTGCACATCCTTGTTTGCTCTTGCCCCAAGAATTCCACTTATAAAATTTCAGAGACTAGATCTCTGTAATATAATATGATATGGTCAGAAATTTCTGAGAGACAGATCTGAGTAGGACAGAATGCTAGTGACTCTCCTACTCTTAAAGGGAAGGGAGGTAAAGCTTGACCTCAAATGTGCAGGCACCCAGGACTAGAGCTAGAGAAATGGCTCAGGGGTTAAAGGCACTGGCTGCCCTCCCAGAGGATTCAGGCTCTATTTCCAGTATCCACACTGCATCCAGACCCAGGGGATTCAATGCCCTCTTTTGGTCTCTATGGACACTGCCCAGGTCTGTAGTATAGAGTTATACATGAAGGCAAGAGACCCATACACATAAAAAAAAATGTCTTTATTTAAAAAAAAAAAAAAAAAAAAAAAAAAACCAGAGAGACAGAGAAACAGAGATCACAGGGCCAGTATTTTCTGTTAAAAAGAACTAGAACTCCTTGGGAAAATGGTTATTGCCAGAAACTGAGAAGGAAACCACTAAGATGGGCCTAGAACATCTTGTACAAGAAAGCAATCAGAAGGACATGGAGCTGATCCAAAGATGCTTCTGTTGTCTTAGACAGGACAAGAATGATGACCACATTTGATTGAAACATAGTTATAGGAAAATCTGGGATTTCATAATACTTATGTATATATATACATACACATATATATATATATATATATATATATATATATATATAACACACATATACATATATAACATATATATCAGACTCACAGGCCACATAGGTTGGTTAGCAATAATTCACATCTCTGAAACTGATAGAGCAAGAAGAGGAAGGAAAAAAAAAAAAATCACCCAACCTTGTCTTTCTTATATGTAAGATTCTCCTTCCTACAATTCTTAGAACTCTATTTCTAAGTACAAAGGGGCTGTGTGAATTGGAAAATCACCATTCTGTAACCCAGAATGAAATCACAGGTGTACATGATAATCCATTGTTTTTAAAAGTCAAAGGTGAGCAGCTAGGGACATAGGTCAACAGCAGAACACTTTCTAAGCATGACAACGGCCTTGTGAGAGGGGATATCCTGCCTGAATGCTGTGAATATATGTTTCTCTTATTGATTTAGTAAATGCTGACTGGACAGTAGTCAGGCAGGAAGTATACCAAACAAAGAGAATGCTGGGAAGAGAAAGGCACAGAGACACCATATAGCTACTGAGAAGATAGGATGCTGGGCATTCTCCAGTAAGATAATGCCATGTAGAAATACATAGATTAATATTTATGAGTTAATAATTAAGAGACAGCTAGCCATTAAGAAGCCTAAGCCAATGGCCCAACAGTTTATAATAAATATAAGCCTCTGTGTGTTTATTTGGTGCTAACGGCAGCAGAGCAGGCGGAACAAAACTCTGTCGACAACCTTGGGTTAGATCCCAAGCACTGCAAAGGCAAACAACTGAAAACTAACTGAGAGGCTGGGAGGGGGATTATCTAAACCGAACAATAAAGTGGACAATTTTGACACCTACTGACTGCTCTCGGCATTACTAACAGTGAACAACCAAAACTAAATCTAGTTAGACCTCTAGACCATTCTACCAGCTGACAGTCAATATGAGGTGCCACGGGGACAAGTTACTTAACAGTGTAAGTAAGTGGCTGAACTCAACATAAAATACATCCTCAGGGACAAATGACTGTTAATCTAACAAATTAACAACATGGGGGAAAAGAATGTGGTAAGAAAGAACAAATCCCATAGGATAGAGAAAGAAAGGGAGGGGGGGAGGGATGAATAATGCAAATGTAATGTGTGGACTTTGTTAGCATCCTAACAGGTACTAATCAAAAATAAAGAACATCATTGAGGCAATTAGGAAAATTTTAATAGGGGCTATATATTAGAGAGCATAAGGAGCTTCTGATTAATCTCAGTAGTTTGACAATGTCACTGTGCATGTGTTTGTGTGAAGAGTTGGCCATCAGAAATGTAGTCTGAAGTTTTTCTGAGCAATCTACTGAAACATATTTACTAGTAGGATTTGCTTCCATACTAGGGGAAAGCAGGTACAGAAAACAGGAAACACAAGGTAACTGCTCAAGTAGATTGACAAATCATAGAGGCTTACATTCCTCTCCACTTACTACTGACCCTCACCCTCAGAAGAGCTGCAGCCCTGAATGGAGAAGCCTTACTATCTACTCAGCTATCCAGAGAGTTGACCATCTGCTCAGCCCCACAGAGCCACAGCACCCAAACCACGAGCCCCACAGAACTCACCTGCACAGAAGGTAACTGTTGCTTCTTCTGCTTCAGCTGGCCTGTCTGGGGCTTTGACTTCTTAGGAGGAAGGGACTTCGCTTTGCCTTTGTCCCGCAACCTGAAATAGGCCAGCAAGGTAGATGCATTAATTCCTGGTTAGTATCCTTGGCATCTCTCTCTCTCTCTCTCTCTCTCTTTTACTTATTTATTTTATGTGCACTGGTGTTTTGCCATGGATGTTAGGTGCCCAGGAACTGGAGTTACAGATAGTGGTGAGCTGTCATGTGGCTGCTGGGAATTGAACCTGGGTCCTCTGGAAGAGCAGTCAGTGCTCTTAACTGCTGAGCCATCTCTCCAGTCCCATCCTTAACATCTTTTAAAGAGTGTGAGACAAATTTCTTTTCTACATAGCTGTTTCTTTTTTGTTTGTTTTTTCAAGATAGGTTTCTCTGTGTGGTCCTGACTATCCTACAACTTGTTCTTTAGATCAGGCTAGCCTCGTATTTAGAGATCCACCTGCCTATGATGTCCAAGTACTGGGATTAAAGGCATGCACCACGACCTCCTGGCTTAGTCACTCTTAAATGGAGTCTATAACAGCATATCCTAAGTCACAATAGTTATATATTCATTTGTTTGTCTCCATTTATTTTTGCTAAGACTTCAATGGAAATCACAAAAACCTTCATTTACTTACCAAGATGGCTTTTTTTTGGGGGGGGGGTTAAAGATACATTATATACTGTCACAGCACTGAATGTACACTAATCTACGGTCCCAAACAGAAAGAATAAGTGAGCCTCAGCTGACATGAACAGCTCTGAAAGAACAAGAATGGTATGCAGTTGGTCCTGATGGTTCCTCAGAGGTTTCCTCTACCATCTGATCCAAGGCAACATTTCTGCTGGGGCGGAGACCTTTCTGTTAACTTCCCATGGGGGAACCAGTGCATCACCAACACCCTCTATCCAAACAAATGCTACAAAGAAAAAGAGCTGCATCAAAACAAATGCACTTAGAAGCACCCTCTTCTAATCTCACCTAATTTTAGGGCCTCGGTGTGAAGGAAGCGACAGGACCTTTCTTCTCTTCTTCCCATCAGGCAGCTCCACATGCTCCACTTCAGCCTTGGTCTGGAACCCTGCCCACGAGGTGGGGCGGGCCTTCCCTTTCTGCTCTCCAGAAGCCTGACTTTGATTCTGTGTAGGGCTCACTGCTTTCTGTTGCTTGTCTTTTCCAAGTTCTTTTTGCTCCTTTTGGGGCTTACTGGTTACAGGCTTAGGTGCCATTTTTTGCTGCAGAAAACAGGAAATTGCCACCTGGTTTCTGGACGATGTTACTTGCTGAAACACTCAGCAGAGGATGGGCCTGCTGTTGAGTGTGCTGAAAGAGGAACTCTTTCTCCACATAGCTGGAGACTTCAGCAAAGTGCATACAAGCAGTCTACAGCCACTGCCTAGTAATAGATAGCTACTAGAGAGGCCACATGCGCGCGTGCACGCGTGCACACACACACACACACACGCACGCACGCACGCACTCTCTCTCTCTCTCTCTCTCTCTCTCTCTCTCTCTCTCTCTCTCTCTCTCTCTCTCTCTCTCTCCCCCTCACACACACTCTCCCTCCCTCCCTGTCCCCCCCCCTTTCTCTCTCTCTCAAAACAAAATCAACAAAAACAATACCCAGAAACATCTAGCAGTAGCCCAGGATTCAAAAGCCAGTAGGAAGGAACAATTGCCAAAGGTAAAACCTGGGCCAGGCATGACAGCACAGACCTGGAATCCTAGTCACT
The DNA here is from genome assembly GCA_030556225.1 of Cricetiscus sungorus. Taxonomy (NCBI): domain Eukaryota; kingdom Metazoa; phylum Chordata; class Mammalia; order Rodentia; family Cricetidae; genus Cricetiscus; species Cricetiscus sungorus. The sequence continues at coordinate 26,611,064 of JANBXA010000097.1, read as the reverse complement.
GGAAAGGAAGGGAATGGATCTGGGCTATTTGAGATCCTGTTTCAAAAAACACCTGCCCCCTGCCCCCAAGACACACATACACATACATAAACACACACACACACACACACACACACACAACACACACACACACACACACACACACACACCACATGAAAAAGGGGAACACCAGCAGCAGAAACAAAGCAATGGAGAATTACTTAACGTAATACAGCTAGGAAATTTTCAAGACAGTGATAGACATTAAGCCAAAGATCTAAGAGCTGAGAGAAAACCAACAAACAAACATCCCAAGCTCCACAACAGTGGTGGATGTGAATGAAAATGTTCCCCATAGACTCAAGTGTTTGAATGTTTGGTCTCCAGGTGGTGGAGCATTTTGGTGTTGTACAACATTATTTTAACCAGGAAAAGATGTACATTTGTTTATGCTGCATTTGCTTAATTATTTCACCTTGCCTGTCGCTTGTTGCTAGGCCTCCCTGCCAAGATGGGTTCTTACCCTTTGGAAGCATGAGCTCAAACAAACTCTCCCATTCCTAAGCTGCTTTTGGTCACAACAATAGAACAGTAGTAACATAAATAAAATGAAATAAAAATACACACATAAATAAAACGAAATAAAAAGTTGATGAAAGCCTATGTAATGAGGGCTTGTCTTTCAGTGGAAGGTTCACTTGCTGTGTATGAGGAAAGTGAGAAATGTCCCCGTAAGTCAGGAGAAAGGACCACTTTTATAATGAAAGTGCAGTATGAACATAAACAGGCAATGAAGAAATAAAAAAAAAAAAAAAAAATACAGACAGCTTCAGAAACACCCCTGAAACATTGGCTAAAGGCAATTGTATTACCTGGGGAAAAAGTTGTGATGTACAAGGTTGAGACCCCAGGTTCTCCATGAAGGCCACTGCTATTATTTTATTTATCTGTTTGTCATGCTTTCAGAATTCATCAAACACTATGAATGCTCTCTACACATACAAATTGTAGCGTAATATTGATGAGTACTACAAGAACTATGGACCTCAAAATAATCCAACCCTGAATGTCCCAAGGGAAGACGGGTAAGAGTACCGATGACAAGCTGGGCAATGGTACATCTGCTCATCTAATCCTCCTCAGATGAGGAATGAAGGCACCGTGTTAACCCATCTTACAAGCTGAGGTTCAGAAAAGGGGTAACTAGCCAGGGAACATGCAGCTAAGAAAGGAACAGAGCACAAAGCTGCTCTTCCTCTCTCCACACTAGCTGAAATGATCTAAAAATACCTGGTGTCAAATTGAGACGGGAGGATTTAGAGTTCAAGACAAGCTTAGATGACAAAGGGAGCCCCTGTCTCAGATGATTGACATGGCCTCCACACACCATACAAGAACTCAAGCCGGATCAGAACCTTGGTTTGCATTTCCTCCCTTGCCCTTCTCCTGTGCAGCTCAGGAGAGGGACAGCAAAGAAGAAAACACCACAGAGTCTTAGGAGAAACTGAGTAAAATACTACTTTGCAGAAGCACAAATTTTAAAAAGGAAGTTTAAATAAGAGCCTTTAAAAATAAACAAACAAAACTAAATAAAAAAAGGCTAATCCCAGTAGCTGAGGCACAGGCAACTCTGAGAGCTCTGGGTTAGCTAGAGCTATCCAGTGAGATTGTCATAAACAACCAAAAGCAACCACACAAGGGCTAGTAAGATTGCTCAGCAAGTAAAGGAACTTGTCACCAAGTCTGATGGCCTGAGTTCAACCCCTAGGACACACATGGTAGAAAGAGAGAACCAACATCCCGAGTCGTCTTCTGACCTCCAGAAGCAATGGCACAGGCACAAAGGTAGGCATGCTCATGTTCTCTCTTCTCTCTCTCTCTCTCATGCACAAGCACACACACCAAAATAAATGAATGAATGAATGAATAAATAAATAAATGACAAAACCAAACCCCATCAAACATTTAGGTTCAATACCAGGCTGCGTTGGATCCTCAGTTCCTTTACTTTAAGTTTCCTTCGATCTTCTAAAGAGAACTCCACTATGGGTCTCTGTCAGGGAGACAGAATGTCATTCGTAAGACTTTGTAACCTGTGAGTGCAATAAGCCTACTCAGTCCTTCCACCCACCCTCTGTAAACATGGGGGCTGCTTCTCATGCTTTCTTTAAATGCCAGTTCTTCAGGCAGTCCATTCCGTCTACATGTGGGTTTTTGTTTGTTTGTTTGTTTTTCAAGACAGGGTTTCTCTGTATTGCTTTGGAGCCTGTCCTAGAACTAGCTCTGTAGACCAGGCTGGTCTTGAACTCAGAGATTCTCCTGTCTCTGCCTCCCAAGTGCTGGGATTAAGGTGTGCGCCATCAACACCTAGCTCAGTCTACATGTTTTATAAGCATCTTCTTACCTAGAGTTACCATCTGTTTTCCCCACCTCCACCCAGCCCACTTGGTACTCTTTCACACTATTCAAATATCGGGGACACTGGACAATTAAACTCTCAGAAAATGGGGTCTCTCTGGAGGATGAGGCTCACCTTCTGAGAGCCAAAGATTTCTGGGTTGTTGTTGATATGGCGGAGGGCTCTGAGGGCATGCTCATGGTTTTGGAACTCTGCAAAGGCATAACCCAGGGACTGACCCTTCATTTTTCCATGAACTGCTTTAAGATCCCGCATTACTCTACACTGTGAATAGAAAAAGAAGAAAAATAAACAGTAGTTATAAATAAGAAATTAAAACAGAATTTTTTTTTTAATTTTTAAAAATCTTGCATGTGTGTTGCCATGTGTACACATGTGCACTTGAATGTAGTACCCATGGAGTCCAGAAGAAGGCAATAGATCCCCTGGAGCTGGACTTGAAAGCAGTTGTGAGCTACTAGATATGAATGTTGGGAATCAAAATCAGGTCCTCTACAAGAGCAATACGTGCTCAAGACCACCAAGGCATCTCTCCAACACCCTGGAGAATTTATAATAGATAACTGTTGAGAACACATACAACTGGGAGGTACGTTGACTCTCTAGAATGTGAGCAAGTTATTGCTGAGAATGGAGAACTCTCCAGAGAGCCCAGCTCTGAAGTAAGAAATGAAAAGAAATGAACAGAGCAGGGGGAAAGAAGACCAGATAGCTTTAGATGAGAAAGATATGTCCAGCATGGGAAAGACCGTCCCTTTACCCTCATAAGTCTAAGAACACCACAAGTTTCAACTCTTGAGGTGGAGTCAGAAACTCTCGTGCAGGTTTTTCTCTGAATCCCTAGCCAGGATCCCTAGGGTCATAAGGGACACAAAGCCATTGTTCTTCCATAGTGGGGGAGTATGAAAGACACATACACACTACACCCTACTGCATGTGTAGACATTACTCTTTCTACCGCAGAGGATGAAGAGAAGAATGAATTCCTGACTTCAGGATACTCATTCACTTAAAATGCCATTCAAGACATCTCACACAGACACAGCACTTACAAAAATAAAAGAATTAAGAACAAAAATCAATAGAATGCTGTTGTGAGACATGATTCCTGGAGAGACAGGAACAAAAATCTATTCACCCAAGATAGGGAACCAGAGACCGACCAAGGTAAAGATATCACCAAAGTCCAGCTGGTGAACCAGTGGGTTTACAAGTGACTTACAGAAAACAGAAATGTCTCTGGGTGACATTTCTGGACACTTGCAGCACACTGCACAGCCTGTATGCAGCTCAACAGGTTAGAGTGTCTTTCCCAGGTAGCCTCTTCCAGGCAGCTCACCAGCTCTCTACCTCTTCTAGTAGTTTGGCTGGTCTGAGCTAGGCACCTCAGCCTGTCTGGGAACATCTCTCAACAGTCCTTACTTCTTACATATGTCTGAGGATCTAGAGGCCTTGTGTCTCTGGTCAATTTCAGGGATTTCCTGAGCGTTTGAGCTGACTACTTCCTAAGTTTATGGACCAACTTTCCCTCTAAAATGGAGGTTTTATCTTGGAGGGAATGATTACACAACCATGCTTATATTGTACAATATACAGAAGTGCACTAAACTGTAATGGTTCTAAATGGGCACAAAAAAAATACTGTAGGTACTCATTACTAACAGTGCTGTCAGACGTGCTCTCACTGGTCATGTTATTTCCTCAATACCAAGGGGACACTTTAAAGAAGCTTTTCAGTACAAGGCATACAGTTATGGCTACAAAACAGCAAAGCACACACCTAAAATACTGGCAATGTCATTTTTAAATATAAAGATTAATAGACTACTCTATGCCAATTGGCAACATCCAAGGTTGGGAATAATGAGGTAATATTTATTTTCAAAGGTCTGTCTGGAGATACCAAGTTTCACATCAGTATAAACAATAACAGCCTCAAGAGACAGCTGAAGCAAGTACTCATGTGAACCCAGAGTTTTCTAATTCAACTGAAGACATGCATGGTCCTCTGTGCTGACTGTGGGATATTATAAGCAAGTGAGTACATGCTTGCCATGTAAGCATGAGGGCTGAGTTCAGATGTCCAGGACCCTGTAAAAGCCAGGCATGATAGTGTGTCTGTAATCTCAGATCCTGTGGTGGGATGGAAAGACAGAAGAACTCTGTGGAAGAGTGAGCAAGAGCATAGTGAACAAGAGAGTCCATCTAGAACAAGACGGAAGGTGAAGATCCACTGAGAAGAATTTGCCTTCTAACATTTACATATGTGCCCTGGCATGTGCTCTCATGTCCTCTCCCCTTTCTTTTTCTCCTCTCCTCTCCTCTCTCCTCCTCTTCTCGTGTGCACACACAGACAGACAACATTCTTTTAGAAAACAAACCACATAAATTGTATTCTGCAACAAAATTCACATTATAACACCTATATAATGCTGACGACACAGTAGCTATTGAATGCCTGCTAAATTAATACATGACAGAGATTTCCTTACATTTTGCTGTTATTCAGTCAGACATGAAAGACAGTTCCCCAAAGGGAAAAAAAAATAAAAACAAGAAAACTGCCAAACTCAACTTTGCATGCCGATCTGTCCCAAAGAAAATCTGTTAGCATGCTGGCACCATGGCAGGAAGTGAATGCTCATGACTGCAAGACGTGTATGGCAAGGCACCTCTCACCTCCTTAATGCGCACACCCTCCTCTCCTCTAGTAGCCTCCAGCAGCAGCTTCCTTAGCTGTTTATCATCCACAGCCTTTGGCAGATTATGCAGGCAAAGCCTGGTCTGGGAGACAAAGATATTCTGGTTCTTGAGTTTCTGATGTTTCAGTAGCTCAAACTGGGAAAGAAGAAAAAGACAAACTCTTAGCATATTATACACTCACTAGGCAGGCTCTCTGAAAGAAAAAAATCATAACCCCATGCTCCAGCCATGGATGCACCTGTGGCCTTACAATGCCCAGCAGAGAGAAAGGCCGGCTCAGGGAGGCAAGATGATCATGAGCTCGAGTCAGATCAGAACCAAAAAGCCATCCAACTAGACAAGTAAACTGGCATTTTAAGATTCAAATTTTCAACTATAAAAAGGAAACTGCAGATCAATATTTAACTCTCAACACTGACATAAAGCCAAATTAGATTTTTTTTAAATGCATAATTCAAAATGTGGCCCAGCACAAGTATTCTTTATTTTTAAAAAGTTTATTTTATTTTTATTGGTTTTTCAAGACAGGGCTTTCCTGTGTAGCCCTGGCTGGCCCCGAATTCAGAGATCCACCTGCCTCTGGCTCCCAAGTGCTGGAATTAAAATCATGCACCACTATTGCCCAGCATAATACAAGTATTCTTAGAAGTAATACTGAAGGTAGAGTCTATGCTCAGTCCTCACCCACCCAACACCTAAGTCTAAGTACTTCCCTCCTAAAGAAAGTAAACTTACTTTTTACAATGCACATAAATAACTTAGCAAGCTTTGGCTACAAAATTAAGTCTAAAATTCAGTACATCTTATGGCACTACTTCCCCAAATGCCATAATATCCAGATGTTCACTCTTAAAAACATTGAAAACACTACTACAAAACCATGCTGGAAAGGCATTGCCTCTGCCTATCATTATAGTATACTTGCTGCTCAGCACCTCTTGAACTTTAAGGTTCCACAGCTGTCCTGTATCTTTCCCATTCTAAGCTGGTTTTGTAGTTTTATTATTACGTATGTGTCTGTGTACATACGTGTACAAGAGGTAGGGGTGGGTCAAAGGACAACTTTAGAAGGATCAACTCAGGGCATCAGGCTTGTTGAGTAGCATACCCACTGAGCCACCCCACTGGCTCTGGGCTGCCTTTTTAAGGTGAGCTGCAAGAGCTGGATACAGCACATCTGGTGAAGTGCCTGCACAGCACACACGGCAGCTGCAGTTCAATCCTCGGCACATGTAAACTGTGCGCGATGCAGCCTGCCTGTAATCCTGGTACTTAGGAGGTAGAGAGGAAGGAGATCGGAAATTCACAAGTACTCAGTTATACAATGAGGTCAGCCCCAGCTATGTGAGACCATTGCGGAACAACAAAATGAGCAATATGTTCAAAAGTAACAACTGCTGAGAGCATCACTAAGCAGCAAGAGGGTCGGTTAATAGTAGAAACACTTATAATATGAAATTGTTCTACAATAACTGTGTAATTTGGAGACACTAACCCCTCCCAAATGACATCTTGGCTACTCTTTCCAAAACCCACATGTCCTCCCTTTCCTAGTAAGCCCTGCCCACAGGGCTTCCTTTCTGTTGTTCTATAGTTACCCTAACAAAACATCCAGCCCCTCCTCCACACCTCCTGCATGATCAGCAGCATGTCTTCACCACACATGCATACTACAGAAACAGAGAATAAGACTGAGTTCTTGCAATGGACAGAATGCTGACGCGACATTAGGACTAATGTCCAGTTACTTCTCCTTCATCTGTGTACATCCAACAAGGCAAATATGGTCTTTATACATAGCTCTTCATGAGCAAATGTAGCAGAAATAGTTGTTTCTGATCTGTTTACAAAACCATGGAAAGAACCTTAAGGTGCCTAATCTACCCACCCGTTCTCGTTTGGCCATATCTGCGGCACTCACACCCTCGGCAGCCTTCGTCCCAGCACGTATCACTGCAGAAAGAAGGAAAAAGGCCAAGATGTCACCAAGGGAATGTTCACTGAGCAACAGAAAGAATGTAATTTGAATGATGCAAACTCTGAACAGGGCCCTGAGGACTGTGTTGGCCAGTTAGTTAGGTCCAAAAATAGCTACAGGGCCAAGTCCTAGACTTAGATTTGCTCTAAAGACAAGCTCTGAACATTTTGTGATTTTGTTTCTTTCTGCCTGCAAAACAGCATCACATTCATGCTGCAAGTTGGACAGAAAGGTATGGATGAAGTTCTGAAAGCAGCTAAAATGCAGGTATCTGGATGGAACACAGAATGTTCCACCAATAATCTGCCCAGAAACTTAGCTGCTCCTCCTGCACTCGAGGGCCAATCACTCAACAGTTAGATGAGCCTAACTAAGGAGAATTATGGTCTCACAGACCTTAGGGCCAAGCGCTAATGGCCTAATATTACTAGTTGTTGGTATGTATCTACACAGGAGTTAGGCTAATAAATGCCAGAAACTTTTTAACTTAAAGCCAGTTTCTCATTCTTTTCTGACATTAAAAGGAAGGTACTAGGTCAATTTAAATCTATCAATAATCCCAAAAGTAATTTCACTTGTATTTTTCAACATCTAACAAAAAAGCAACAAAACAAAACTGAACCTCATAAAAAATGAAGATGAGAAGCAGGCAATTTGAGTTCTTCTGTTTTATGCTTCTAACCTATAGTGGAAATACCTAAGGCAACCAGACAGAAGAAAGAATGGGACTGAGGACTAATCTGTAAATTGGGTAAAGGGTCCTAACAAAGCCACATCTACTGAAGTGGATCAAACAGCAATACAACACTCTAAGGAGGAAATTTGGGTTTTTCGTTGGAAACACATCTCAAAATATAATTGCTAGCTCACTCTCATGTCCCAGACCCAGCTACTTAGATGATTGGTTCCTATCTTCCACTACTCACAGCCTTCTCGGGCCAGATAGAGGTTCCGGGTCCCAGTCGGCTTCTTCACCTTCTTTGTCTGAAGCTTTGCTGCTTCATCACGGGTCACAGCCAAGTCGATCTTGAGCAGCCGGCCATCTAGCTTAAGCCCACCACCCTGAAACATATTGTAACCTTCTCTTCAAATACTTAAAAGCAGAAAGAACATAAGAAGGAGTATCATTTAGTATGCTGTAATTATGCCGTGAAAGCCAGGCCACAGGACTCATCTGCCTAGCTGACTACATGTGGACCCTTGAGACTCACACTCACTTTTACAATTGTACAAAAGGTCACATGTGCATATACTTAAGACAATCAGCAGTAAAGATTTAACTTTACAGTAGTAGTTCTAAAGCAGGCCTAAACTGTGAACAAATGTTTAGTATTCTAAAGCTACTGAAATAGTAAGAGTATTTAAGAGACAATGACAATACAGGATAACATCTCAAAAATTGTACAATTCATTTAAAAGCGCAGAAAAATTCTCATTATCTACACTTTGTCTATCAAATGTGAATCTAGTTTCCCAGATGGCATTAGTACCTTCTTTCAGTCTTTTATGTTATTAGCCTAGAATGGGGTAACATGGGTAAGAAATATGGGTAATCGCACTCATCTCAGTGGATAAATAATTAAGGCAGCAAATGCAAAGCTCAGTGCTAAATACATACTAAGTGCTCAAGCCTTCACTTTATTAGCAATAATAAAACCTGGTGTAGGACCAGATCTTGCATCTAGGAGCTACTGTCCTGATCATAGGGGAAGGACATACTTTCCTTACCTCAGCCTCTGGAGAGGCAGCTGCAAGGCATTTCTGAGCTGCTTCCTGAGTCATGAACTGTGCGAATCCACAACCTGTACCAAGACACAAAGTTTAATGAGACACTTCTCACTTCCACAGTAAGCAAAAACCCTGAAAATAGCCACAGCCTGACACAAATGGAAGGGTAAGTAGCATCTATGGGACAGGTACTATGTTAAGTGGTGCAGGATCGTAGCCAGACACCATAGTATACACATCTGTTCTTAGCATTTGGCCTCATCAACTATCTCCTTAATAATACCCACATGAAATGACAGAGAAATCCAGCTAACCACTTAATTCACCATCACAGAGTCCCTAATAGTACAGTGAAAGATGAAGCAGAACTATTTAAACCTGACATTATACCTCGTGGCCTTAGAGTTACCTGGGAGGCGTCAAATAACAGCAGATACGCCTCTTGGGGTAAAAGAGGCTATTATATGAATACGGCAGGAAGACAGCCATGAGCTCAACTGTTGACTTCTGCTCTAGAATCTTTACAAAGCATGCCTTCCACTGGTCAGATGCAGGACCAATTATCTAAATAAATGTCTACTATAGATTAAAAGCAACTTTGCACAAGTTCACCTCACAGTAAATCTCAAAATAAGAAAAAAAAGTTTCAAATATGTTATTAGTGTATTTCAAAAGTCAAAAAAGAATTCTCTCGCATGAAAACACTACAATATCTCCCAGAGCTAGGGCATTCATTATCTTCTGCCCTGTACTGGAAGGAATCTAGGTAGATTAATCTAAAGCACACATACAATAGGCTAACCTAAGGGTCACCATCTAGAGATCTCTAACTCTCCCAGACAGGGCCAAGTGCCTCACTTCTGTGTTAGCAACCTTTCCACCCTCTATCCACATTTCTTTAGGCACTGGTCAGGTAGCATCTTCCCCAAAATAAGAAGTACTTCAGAAATCTGGACTACCTTCTACAGCACAGGGATAGTCAGAAAAAACACACAGCTTAAGCTCAGAACCCATGCATTAGTGAAGTCAGCCATACACAGCACAAACATACTTGTTCTATACAGAACTTGCCACTCTCTAAAAACCACCTAACAACAATTTACCTTGTTCTTTAGGAGTGAGTGTGTACTGATACATTTTTATGAAAGCATCTCTTGACCAAGGAGAACAAACTTTTCCCAGGCCTCGCCATCAAATCAGTAATGTGCCTTGAGGTCAACCAAGACTATGCACTTACCCTACTTCCTACTGTGTACTCAGCCTCTTTAAGCTTAACTGCCTTGAAGAAAATAAGCAACAAGCCTTACTGTGCCTTAGATTTCCTACACAGCTTTTACAATCTAAGTTAAATGTATAGCTTTAACCTTAGGTTACATTCTCTTCCATGCCATGACCCAAAACAGTGTTTAAGTGTGTGTGTGTGTGTGTGTACTGTACTAATCATTTGCTAAAAACAACCTTAAACAACAATATGTCATAAATGTTGAGAGGAACAGGTAGATGTAGGCTGATAACATCTGTTGCAGTTTTGTTGCTATACTAGGTCAGTTGGAAGGAATAAAGTTACTTCTTCCCCTGTCAAGATTTCTATAAAGAATCCCCCATTACTTCTCCATGCCATGTTTTCTGTGCTGTTCAAAAATATAAGGCAAAGCCTTTTATTAGGGACATACAGCAGACATAGGAGAAATGTAGAACTCATATTGGGCTTATTCTTAGCTAAACTAATTCAAAAGGAAGTTGCTTCATTTTCATTCCTTAATGCATATATGTGATCTAGAGATTAAAGTATATGGAAAGAGCCAGGGGATCTTTAATCCCAGTACTTGGGAGGCAGAAGTAGGCGGATCTCTTTGAGTTTAAGGCCAGCCTTGTCTATAAGTGGAGTTCCAGGACAGACAGGACTACACAGAAAAACCTTGTCTTGAAAACCAAGACAAAAAGTACATGGGAAGAAGTACATAGGTTATATGCAAACACAGTGTCATTTTATATGAAGAACGTGAGTACTCACAAATTTTGGTATTTGCCATGGTCCTAAAACAAATTCCTGACTTGGTAATGCAGGACAAGTGTAATGAAAGTAATACAAGATGGAGGAGATAAAGATGTCTAATATGTAAATTAGCCTAGTCATCTCAAATCAAGAAAAAATCAGACCAGGTGTAGTATAAAACACCTTTAATCCCAACACTCAGGAAGTAGAGGCAAGCAGATTTCTGTAAGTTCCAGGCCAGTCTGGTCTATATAGTGAGACCCTGTCTCAAAAAGAAAAAAAGTCAAAAGTATAAGAGTAAGAATTTAATCACTGAAACTTGCAACGTCAGTACTTGGGTTCAGTCTTAGCAGATCCCTCAAGTGTGTGGATCACCACATGTAGCTCTTCAGGGTAATAAAATGGCTTGCCAAGAGAAATAAACCATTAGTGGAGCATAGAAAAGGTGTCAAACTTAGCAAATTGGAGCTAGTAAATGACAACACAGTTCAAAAATTAAATTATTGCTGCTGCTGGTGGTGCACGCCTTTAGTCCCAGCAATCAGGAGGCAGAGGCAGGGATCTCTGAGTTCAAGGCCAGCCTGGTCTACAGAATGAGTTCCAGGACAGCCAGAGCTACACAGAGAAACCCTGTCTCAGGGAAGAAAAGTAATTTTTAATGATGCCTTTAAAATCAGAAACTAGTAAGAACAATAGACAAAAAAAAAAAAGAAAAAAGAAAAAAGAAATCTAGCAAATCAATTGTAGACTACATTGTAAAAATATTAAATACCTTGCTACACTCAAAAAAGAGACATAAGTGAATCACTATCACTAGTTGGCCATTCTAGAAAAACAAACCAGAAATGAAAAAAGTCCAAGAAGTTTAGAGTTAAAGACATTTTACTACTATAGTCATTTTCCATGTAAAAACCCAAGCTCACAGTGATTAAATAACTTGGCAAATTGGTATGTGACTAGGAGAGTTTCATCCCTAATCTCCAGGAAGCTGTTCAGTACTGCCTTATATTATTTTAACTGAGTAAAAGTAAATTGATCAAGTCTTATCTGATCAGTTCTTATCAGTTGAAAATTAAGGTTTAGAATGGAAGTTCTTAACCATGGATAAACTTAAGAACCCACAAACTGTCAGAAAGAGCATTCTTATGAGCAGAGGGTTTACAGCATTTGCTAGAGTGCAAAGGAATCAAGAATCCAAACAAACGAACTCAATGTTTATATGGTTTATCTTTCATCACCAACCTGATTAGATATAGAATCACCTAAGAGACTGAAGGTCTAGGTGCCTGGGTAAAATCAAAGAAACGGGAGAGACTGAGCAGGTCCTTAGCTTCACCCTTCCTCTGCTTCCTGGCAGAGCTGAGCTGTTCTGCCATGTGCCAAAACAAAATAAATCCCATTTTCTTTCTGTCAGGTATTTTGGACACGATAATGGAAAAGTTAAGTAATAGGTAGTTTGAGCAGAATGAATGTAGTTCAAGAAGTCAAAGATTATAAATGGACTGATGCTATATATGTGTCTATATTCACATTCTAATGCTCAGCAGTATGCTACAATGAATGCTTAGCCTTCAGAGTACAAAATAAATAGAATTAGGAGAAAATATCTCACGCCTTTTACATAGTTTTCCTTCTGACTGTTGCCATGCAAAAAAGTTTCTGTCACTTTTCATCTCTAACAAAAGCATCAAAGAAAAAAACGTTCCCCATTAATTTTGAGCAATGTAGACTATTAATACCCAGGAGATGCTATCACATTTGAAATGCAAAGGAGAACAACAAATGGAATTTATTATCTTAAAGTAAACAAGCAAGAGCTTTAAAGGCTGAGGCAAAATTAAAGCTGGCAAAGCCATTAAATTTCTGACTTTCAGATCATGGAAGACAATTTCAGGGTGTCCTTGGGCTTTTGTGGAAACCAAGAAAGAGACTGGTCAACTCTGTAGCACCCAGAATGGCATAATTTATGCTCTTTCCTAATGCTGGGCCTGGTCAGCTGAGGGCAAATACCTTTAGAATGCTCTGTGTCTGGATGCAAGACAATTCGGACATATTTAAGATCACCAAATTGCTGGAGGACCTCCCCAAGATCATCTTCTTCTGACTCAAATGAAAGGTTCCTGTGGAACAAAACCAGGCCACAAAATTTTCAACGACAAAGATCTTGCATTTCAATATGAGGAATATGAATTAGACATCAACTCTGATGGCTCCCTGTTCACAACCATTCTCCCTTGTTCAAAAATAGCACCAGTCCACAAGAGTGGCCCCTAGTGGTTAAGCCTCTGCTATATGATTCTGTCCTTTTGTCCCAACTTCTTAACCTTCCAATATCAGATTCTCTTGCCTGGGAATTTAAAACTTAACAGATAAATAAAAAAGACTCAAAGTTACAGATACAGATTTCCTTAGGTTAAGAGCATCACAACTGAAACATTGAAGTAATACAGATATGCAGCATTGTGTCCTGGTAGCTATGAGTGTGCATACATACAGACTTTGCTTAGCTGTACTTACAGTAATATACTTTACAGAAACATCATGTGCCTTCATTATTTTAATGACAGTATCATAAAGAAAAGACCCAGAACTTCCAGCAGCAAAGTCTCACAACTGCCCAGATTTTAGTTCCTACTTGAGATCTGCACTTTGACAACACTGATTCTATAAGCAAACACTATACACCCAAGCCATCCTCTTGTCATGGGATGTGGCTAAAATTAGCTTCTCTTACTACAACCAGAAATTTTCACAGCAGGCTAGTAAGAAACATGTCTTTCTTTTATTGAATTAGACATATCCCCTCCATGTTAATTATGAAATCTGGATTTCAGTTAAAATGTTCCAAGAAAATCCTTCAAAACAATATAAAAGATAAACATGGTAAAGATGACTAGGCAAATATAGGAGACAGGAGAAAGGTGAAATAAGGAAGGGAGGGAAAGAGAAAAAACAGAAACTATACATTGAATAGCTTTAATCTAAAAATCTAAAGTATTTTTTACATTTTTTTTTTTTTTAAATTTAGTGTGTATGTGCTATTATACCAGGAAACACATGTGACAATTAGAGGACAACTTGCAAGAATCTGTGAATCTGAGGCCAGCCTGGTCTATAGAATGAGTTCTCCAGGACAGGTTCCAAAACCATATAGAGAAACCCTGTCTCAAAAAACCAAAAAATAAAAATTAAGAAAGGAGGAAAGAAAAGTTAGGCATGAAGAGAAAAAGTATCCAAGGCAAATGGTATCAACTTGGTATGTCTTCTAAAGTAAAGGTCACAACCAGTTAAGAGCTGAAATGTTTCAAAAGTTGCCACCCCAACTACAAAACATAAAATCTAGAAAGGACAAGAATCCTACCTACTAGTTACCTCCTGTTTTAAGTTCTTGCTCTTAAATTCCTGACTGGTATATCCCTCAGAACAGATGTGCTAAACAGTCTGATAGCATCCACCTTTAGTGCTAAATAAAGGGAAGAGAAAAAGAGGAAGGGAAGGGGAGAGGAAAGGAGGTAAGCAAGGAGACCTGTGCAGATGGTGCAACGTTCTGCATAAGGAAGGCATACCTGATGAAAACAGTTTTCCCTTCGCTCACATCGGAGGGCAACTTCCTCTTCTTTTTCTTTAAGACTGGGACATCTAATGTAAACAACAACAACAACAACAAAACAAAAAACAAAACCAAAAAACTCAAAAAGACAATGCAAGTCATATGACAAAGAGCTAACTTCTTAAATATTTTACATAAATTATTTTAAATTTTAATGGACAAAGGACATAACAACTAAATATATTAAAAGATGCTCAAACACAAAGAAAAGCCAAGCAGAGGGACTGTGGGTGTAGCTCAGTGGTAGGGTGTGTGTTTAACATAAACAAGTACATAGGTTCAATCCCCAGCCACAAGAGAGGAAAAGGGAGAGGGCAGAGACCAAGAAAAACAAACAAGCAGAAAGAGAAAGCGAGAGAGAGAGAGAGAGAGAGAGAGAGAGAGAGAGAGAGAGAGAGAGAGGGTTTCACTCTGAGATTCTATCCCAAAAAGAAAAAGAAAACTACTTATATGCTATGTGCATACAGACAAAAGTTCTGGAAAATTGACTGCTCTGGAAAACTGTTGGACTGGTGAACAATTTTGGATTTCTACACTAAGCTCCTTTGAGCTGTTTTCTTTAACTTCTTATTTTGAGTCCCACTAGGTTTTCAGATTTAAAAAAGAAAATGACAGATGCAAATGAATCCAAATTGTAGGTCTCATTGTGAACTCCGTATAAAAGCCTTGACTCTGTCCTCCTGAACAAAAAAGTTTATTGCCTCTATCTCTTGTGCAGCCAAACCAAAACACCAGACTTAGAGAAATGGAAGCAAACAGCTGAGTAAAAACAGCCACTTGGACAAAGTAGTTATCGACCATTTCTCACTGAAATGATCCTCAACAAAGGGAGCAACATGGATTGGTAATAGTTCTACAAAATGCTCCCTGCAGTCCTTGTTAGGAACTGAACTGTGTCTCTCCAAAACTCATACATAAAGCCTTACCTCCTATTATCATTATCCTTGGAAATGGAGACTTCAGAGAGGTAATTAAGGCTAAGTGGAGTCATATGGGCAGGAGGAATAGTTTCCTTATTAAAGGAGGAAGAAAGACCAGAGTTCTGGATGTTTTGTTTTGTTCTCCATAACCCAACGCTTGGGGAAAAACTATGTGAAGACCCTGAACAGGGAAAGTCTGTAAGCAGAAACAGGGCACCTTGGTCTGGGGACTTCTAACCTCCAAAACTATAAGGAAATAAATCCATCTCATTTGAGCCACAAGTGTGTGGAATTTGTAATGAAAGCCCAAGTTGAATCTATAGTTCTTTATCTCATCTCAAACTCAGAATTGTGTTTGTAAAACTTATCTACATCTCAACTCAAAGAGTTTTTTTATATATATTCTGTGTAAACATGTAATATATCCTGTTTATCATTCAACTTAGACAATTAGAAGTGGTAGCACTTCTAACTTAAATTTCCTAATAAGACTCTATAAATTCTCAAATATCATTACAAACATATCTTTAAAACAAAGCGAACAATAAAGAAACAAACTCAGAATGTAGCTCAGTTGGTAAATGCTGACCTCGCATGCATGAAGCCCTGGGTTCAAACCCTAACATCACATAAACCAGATACAGTGGTGCACACCTGTAATCCTCCCATCATTTGTCATTACAGTGAAGTCACAGGGCTCAAGGTATTCTCATCTACATACTGAGTTTGAGGCCAGCCTAGGCTTTAGGAGACCTGTCTTAAAAAGGGGGCAGAGGGGAACAGGGATACAGCATAGTTAGTAGAGTGTCTGCCTTGCATGCATAATCCTGTGTTTAATCTCCAGCCACATAAACTAGGAGTGGTGGTGCAAGCCCATCAGCCAGGAGGTAGAGGCAAGAGGGTCAGAAATCAGGCTCATCATCTACTATACAGCATCGTCAAAGTCAGCCTGGGCTATGAGGTCCTGTCTCAAAAGAGAGGGAGAGAGGGAGGGGAAAGGAAGATACGGAGATGGGGAGAAAAGCATTTGAGAAAATGAAAATAAAGGTTCCCTTCTTAGTAGTTAACAAGAATTTGATAGAAAAAGTATTTGCAAAAAGGCCTGGGCAGAGCTGGTGTGCATGTCTCAGTAATTTATTCAAAGCTGAAAGGCATTTATGAAGACCCCAGCAAACCTTCATCCTCTTGTTCTTCAGCACTGCTCCCACTCTGCACAGTTCCTTCACCGTCATCACTCCCTCCTCCCTCCACATCAGAAAGGTCTTCCTCAGCACTTTCTTCAGGAGCTGCTCTCTTCACTGCTCTGCAACAACACAATTCAGATCTCATCATCTGGACTGACACATAAGTGACTGAGCTCAGGAAAAACACTGTCATCCCCAGTGTCTCAGAATAGGCCTACCTCTTCTGAATTTTCACTGTTGATTCTCTACTTTCCTCTTCATCACCAACATCATCTTCACCATCATCATCTTCATCATCATCATCATCATCTTCTTCGTCATCTTCATCATCTTCGTCATCACCTTCATCATCTTCTTCTTCTTGCTCTTCCACCCTGCCACTCTTTTTACCTGCTTCCTTATGCTTATGTTCACTGCTCTTCTTTCCATCTGTGGAGGAAGATTAAAAAGAGGAATTCATTTACTATCTAAAATAAGGTTATTTTAACAGGAATAACTAATAACTCAAGTTCCTTGTTCCTTTGATTTTTCAGGGATTCCTATTTTTTATTTTTTTCTTACCATATAGTCAGGCTTTCATTTCCATCAGTTGTTCATCCTCAGATTCAATCAATCACAGACCAAAAAAAGATTTTTTAAAAACTTTGTGTCAATATTGCCTGGACAATTCAGTATAACAACTATTACAAAGCTTTGTATTATTTTAGGTTGACAACTAATCTAGAGAAGATCTAAAATGCATGAAAGGATTACATTAATTCTCTAAGAGGTTTGAGTACCCAAGGATTTGCTGAGCATAGTCTGTGAATCAATTCCTAAGAGACCCCAAAAGTGACAGCATACAGTTTCAGCAAATACGAAAATAAAAAGCAAAGCCATCACCACTTAGATTTGATTCCTCCTTTTCTTGTTCTCATCAGAAGCCTGAAGGTTAACCTGCCCCAGAAAGAGAGAAACAGCAAGCAAAACTCTTCAGACAGGCCACTTAAACACCACAGCAAACACACTGCTCACTCTGGCCCTCCATGAGCTTTAGTTTCAATATGTAATACTCTGACTTAAAAGCATTTAAAGTTTTCTCTCATTTTTCAAAATTTTTAATTAAAAATATTATTTTATGCATACGAGAGTGTTCTGCCTGCTTATGTGTCTATGCACCATGAGCATACAATGCCCTCAGATCCCCTGGAACTGTAGTTGGATGGTTGTGAGCTACCATGTAGGTGCTCAGATCCCCTAGAAGAGAAACCAGTGAGTGCTCTTAACCAATGAGCCAATGAGCCCTCCAACCATACTCCCACCCCACCCCACCCCCACTTTTTCTTTTGGTTTTTTCGAGACAGGGTTTCTCTGTATTGCTTTGGAGCCTGTCCTGGAACTAGCTCTGTAGACCAGGCTGAACTCGAACTCACAAAGATCCTCCTGCCTCTGCCTCCTGGGTGCTGGGATTAAAGGCATGTGTCACCAACACCCGTCTCTACTCTCTCCTTAATGATTCATCAGTATGGGATGATGAAAAGAGAGAAAGAATCAACAAACTCAGGCCCTCCTCACTCATACCCATATCTCAGAAGAGACTTTAGACTCAAAAGATCCAATGTTTGGGAATCAGCTCACCAGACAAGAAGCCTTGAGCCCACATTAACTTGGGAGATGCTTTTTTTGTTTGTTTTTTGAAACAGGGTTTCTCTGTGTAGCCCTGGCTATACTGGAACTCACATTGTAGACCAGGCTGCCTGCCTATGCCTCCTGGGTGTTGAGATTAAAGTGCCACCACTGCCTGATTTTTTTTTGTTTTTTTGTTTTGGTTAATGTTATGCTTTGGGTATCTCCAGCTCAATATTCCCAATATTCCTTTTATACATAAAAGCTCCAATACATGTCGTGTATGATGGCATTTGAAAGGCAGAGGCAGGGAGGAGATTTCTGTGAGTTCAAGAGCAGACTGATCTACACAGCAAGTCCCAGGACTACATAGGGAAACCCTGTTTCAAAACAAACAAAAAAACCCACAAGAATTGTGTCGTTGTGTCCCCCCACCCCCAACAACCCTCGTACCTAATGCTAACACACCTTACCTGGGGTAGAAGCAAGCTGGGTATCTTTGTATTTGTCCTTCGCTACAGCCCAATCCACAGCCACAGTCCGTCCTGTCAAAAAGAGAGGAGGGATCAGAGAGACTTTCTTCTTTTAATATCCCTACTTCCCTCCCATCAAAAGGTATTATAGTATTAGTAGAGACAAAGAAATGCCAATTCTGAGACTATTGTGAGCCTAGCCTTTAACTGCTGAGCCATCTCTCCAACCTGACTATAGGGTTTTTCGTTTCGTTTTGTTTTGTTGTTATTGTGTTTTGCTTTGTTCAAGAGTTTCTGTGTTTAGCTTTGGAACCTGTCCTGAAACTCTGAAGACCAGGTTGGCCTTGAACTCACAGAGATCTGCCTGCCTCTGCCTTCAAGGCATGAGGCACTAACTGGCTGACTACTGGTTCTTAAAGATAGAGAGGCAAGAAGATCTTCAATTCCAGACCAGCCTGGACTACCTTGTAAGATACTGTTTCAAAACAAAAACAAAACTAGAAATGTCCCTAATAGCTTACTATGGACCAATCTTTTTACACTATGAATATTTGTTGATCTCATTGGTCTAATGAAGACCCTAAACGGTCAGTCGCTAGGCAGCTGGAGGTTAAGCGGAACTTGTAAAAGAGAAGGGAAGGAGGAGGGTTGAGTCACCAGCCAGGCAGAGGAAACAGGACATGTAGAAAATGAAGTAACAAGCCATGAGCCACATAGCAGTACCTAAGTTAATAGAAATGGGTTAATTTAAGTTGTAAGAGCTAATTAGTAATAAGCCTAAGCTATCAGCCAAGCATTTATAATTAATAAGTCTGGTTTTGGGGGAGCTGGTGGTCCCAACCAAAAACTCCACCTACAGTAGCTCTTTTTAATCCTTAACTTTTGTTTGTTTGTTGTGTTTTGTTTTTTGAGACAGGGTTTCTCTGTATTGCTTTGGAGCCTGTCCTGGAACTAGCTCTATAGACTAGGCTGGCCTCAAACTCACAGAGATCCTCCTGCCTCTGCTTTCCTAATGCTGGGTTAAAGGCATGCACCAACAACATCTAGCCTAATCTTTAAACAAAAAAAATTCAAAAAATTCAGCTGTTTTTACACAGCCATCACACCTTGGATAATATGAGGTAAACAAAGAATTATGTTTCCAGTTACACAGGCAAGAAGCAAAACAGACATTCTGGAAAAATGGAAATCCTGCTCAAAAGTTAGGAAGGCACTAAGTTGATCCCTTCCATCAGCCTGGTACCTCGTGGTACCAAGAGTAGAATGCCAGTTTAATAGCCCATGGGTATCGATAAAAGAGTGGTCCAACTAAAACAGAGGAATGTAGGCACCAACTGCATGTATCAGCAGTTCTGTCCAAGATAGTATTAGGAACTTCAAAACGACATTCAAACCAAATGAAGGAAAGGCTCCTGGCATGAGTTCTTTCAAGTTTAGCCTAGGATCAAATACTAAAAAATTTTCACCAAAAATTATAAGTGTGGTGATGCATGCTTGTAATCCCAGAACTAGGAAGTAGAGCCAAAAAGGTAAGATGCTCCTTGGCAATTTGGGAATTCAAGGCTACTCTGGGCTACATGAGCTACCATTTTAGCAATGTGATTCTAAGCAGTAGGAACATCTTTTGAACAAAAGAAGAAAAAAAAAAGGAGGTTACTGTGCTAATTCACTCAAGCACCAGAAATAACTAGGCCATGGTATGAGCGTAAAGGACTCACCTTTTATCTCTTTCATGTTCATGCCTTTGAGAGCTTTTCCTGCTTCAAGGAGGTTTTTGAACTGAACAAAAGCAAAACCACGCATCTTTCCATCTGTGAACAAATGTACAAAAAAGTCAGAGGCAGCAGGGGGTAGCCAACAGAACAGGAAGATCACAGCAGTAGGCTGACAAGACGGTCCACAGCCTGCCGATCAGTCAAGAGGTCCCTGCCCAAAACAATAGTTACCCTCTATTATTCCAGCTTTAGGAACGCAATCAGTCAATAGCAGTGGTACTAAGTCTGAACTACCTAAAAATATCTTCAAGGAATAACACTAGCACTTGGCCTTCACTATTGTCAAGTACTACGCCAGGTACTCTGCAAATATCATACTGCCTAGGGCCACAGAGAACACAAAAGGGTTATTTTTGCTTCAGTAGTATTGAAAAATTCACATTAAATTGTCTTCATCAAATCCATACCAAATGAAGGTGCACAAGTACCTGGTTTCCTTGGGATATTCACTTCCAGAACAGTTCCATAAGGAGTAAATACCGTTTTCAAGTCATCTTCTGAACACTAAGGCCAAAAGGAAAACGAGAAGTATTAGCACAGCAAATAAATACGAAACATCACCTACTAAGTTCATCTTCTAGAAAGAGTCTGAATATTTTATTCCTACTTTTTTCTTTAAACTTTCAAAACCAGATCAGCAAACAGACTGACAGCTTACTTTGTATCTAAAAGGCCAAAAAGAAAAAAGCCAGACAAGGTATCCTGTACTTTCAATCCCAGCACTCAAGAGACAGAGTCAGGAGGATAAGGAAAGACTAGCCTCAGCTAGAAAGTTTGAGGTGTACATGAGCTATAAGAGACCCTGTCTCAGAAAGGGAAAGAGAGAGAAGCTGAGTACACAGACCTCTTTCTCAGTAGTAGCTTCCTAAAGGGCTTAATAAGGTCTTTTAAAATTGTATTGATTTATTTTATTTGGGGAGAGGGCAATTGCATGCTCATGTGTGGAAATCAGAGGACAACTTGCAAGAGTTGGTTTCTTCCTCCACCACATGGTAACCCAAGAATCAAACTCAGGTCATAAAGCTTTTTCAATTTAACAGGCTAAGGTTTATTTCCCAGTAATAGATACCATCTTGGCGAGGAGTCCCACCAATGAGCATGCCTTAGTTCAAGCACCCTTCAAAATATGTACTTAGTTAATCACTTACCTTAAAGCTGAGGTTTCGGATAATTAATCTGGCTTTCTTATCTGCCACCTTGGCTTTTTTGGGCTTTGGCTCCTTCTTTGAGGACTCTGAATTTTCTAAAAGGAGAGAGACAAGGGATAAGACTGCAAACCCACTTCTAGGCTAGACATAAGTGAAAAGGGTACCCATACAGACAGCATTTGCCATGGGGTCAAGTGTGCAATATCCAGGAATATCCAATTTCCCAGACCAAACTGCAAGTGAATGTCTGACTACTAAAGCATACCAGAGGGGTTTTGACAACAGAAAGAAAACTAGGAAGCTCAAGTTCTAGAAGCTATCTCCCAGTTTTCTGATCACCTTCAGTTTTCAAGTTTTCAGTGTCTTCTTTCCTCTTGAAGAATTACTAGAAACTCACCATATTTCCTCTTTTCCTTGGACTTGTTCTTTAGTTTTCTCTTGGCAACAGTCACATTGATCTTGCAACCTTCAAAGGTAGTGATCTCCTTGAGCGCCCTCTGAACATCTTCCAGCATGGAGAAAGTGACATAGCCAAAGCCTCGGCATGCTTTGCTCCCTAGAACAAGGCAGGAAAGAAGAAAATGGAAGTGAAGGCCTATGAGCAATCAAACACAAGTCTCAAGGGCAAAGAAACCAGGCTGGGACCCTTCCCCACTCTACTCAGGACTATAAAGCTTCCTCTCTCTTCCCATTTGCTATCTGGATGTTATTGCCTCTTCTTACTCCAGTCTTAAAATCTAAGAATATGAGGGACCCAAGATGTACATTAGACCCTTGAAGAATTCAATTTTAAACTATGAAAGATCACCGGAAAGGGTAAGAAAAATACATATGGTAGATTTGAAAAACCAGATTAGAAGATACTAGCAATAAATGGGTAAGGCCCTAAAAAAACCATTATGTCAAGACCTTAGCATTTCAGTATCTAATCAAATACTTCCAAAGAAGGTATAAATTCCTGGCCTCATTTTAGCTTCAGAACATTCCAAGCTAGGTAACATGAATACCACCCCTTCTTTCCAAAGAGTAATTTGAGAGAAGTGAATGTCAAGACAGTATTAAAAACTAAGCTAAGGGACTGGAGAGAAGGCTCAGTGGTTAAGAGCACTGACTCTTCTTCCACAGAACTGGGGTTCAATTCCCAGCACCTAAATGGTGGCCCACAACCATCTGTAACTCTAGTCCCAGGGGATGCAACACCCTCTTCAGGCCTCCAAGGGCACCAGGACACCAGGCATACAGATGATACACACGCATACATACATATCCAGACACATAAGAAATAATTTTAGGGGCCAGAGAGATGGCTCAGTGGTTAAGGGCACTGACTGCTTTTCCAGAGGTCCTAGTTCAAGTCCCAGCCACCACATGGTGGCTCACAACCGTCTATAATGAGCTGTGGTGCCCTCTTCTGGCCTGAAGTCATACATACAGGCAGAACACTATATATAATAAATAAATCTTAAAAAAAAAAAAAAAGAATTTTAAAAAGAACTATATTAATCCCTCCTTGCCAGCCTCATGGTCTTTCTTTTTTTCAAGACAGGGTTTCTCTGTGTAACAGTCCTGGCTGTCCTGAACTCACTTTGTAGACCAGGCTTAGCCTCCAACTCACTGATACCCACCTACCTCTGCCAAGGAGTGCTGGGATTAAAGGTGTGAAAGGCAGAGACAGCTACCTGCTGAGATCAAAAGGAGCTAAATGTATGTTCTGGATAACAAAGTATCCAAGTGTCCCAGGAAAGGCTGGTTGAGAAAGAAATGCTTCTACGGGAAAATCATTAAAATTCCTTCTCTCTGGTCTACACCACATCTTCATACCAGGTAATATAATGAAACAGAACATGAAGCGTACAGCAAGCTGGTCCATCCCTCCAGTGACTGACACCAAAGTCCTTGGAATCAGACCCAACTCCCTTCTTCCTCTGTGGCTTACACTCCATATCTAATGCTTCAGCAGATCCTATTTTACCTTAACAATGTCCACATACAAAACAACTCTCCCCACTTCTATTGCTATTATCTTGGTCCAATACCACTATTTCTCCCCAAATGACTCTTAGAGCCAACAGCTGGTCCCCTCTCTTCTACTGATAAACATCTATCCACCACCCAGCAGCCAGAAAGTCCTTTAAAACATAAGTCTAGAAGATCAGTCATTGCTCTCTACTTAAAACCAACGACTGCTCCAGAGAATAAAAATCTATAATGGTTGGCAAGGTCCTATCTGACCTGGTACTCTGGTCCTCATTTTCTAATTCTCTCCCTTTATCCACTTTCCTTGTCACCTTGGTCACCCTGCTCTCTTGTTATACAAAGACATACCTGTTTTAATATCAAGGTTACTGCTTCCTGAATTCAGACTGCTCTGTCCCTTAGAAATTCTTAAGTTCACTCTCTCCTTAGGCAGGTCTTTCCTAGCCAACACAGAGACAGACAGACAGACAGACAGACAGACAGACAGACACACACACACACACACACACACACACACACACACACACGACTCCCTATTCCACTCTTTTTATTTTATCTTTCTCCTCATTTACCACCATTACCAACATATAATTTGGTTATTTATTGGCTGTCTTTCCAACCATAAATATGTAAGAACAGGATTTCTGATTTAGTGATTTAGTGTCACACACATTTACTTAACTCCAAGGACAGCCAACAAGGTTCTGGAATATAGTTGCATTCAAGAAGTATTTGCCACATAAACAGATGAGTGTAAAGCCCACTAAGAGCTCCACTAGGCTGATATGCTGATCAAATTGAGTCCTCTACTTACCATGCAAATTTCAAATCACTAAATGTCCTTAAAGCTTTTATTCCTGTATTTTAAAGGGAAAAAATAGGATTAAGCCAGGGGGTGGTGGCGCACGTCTTCGATCCCAGCAATCGGGAGGCACAGACAAGGTGGATCTCTGTGAGTTGGAGGCCAGCCTGGTCTACAAAGCTACACAGAGACACACTGGCTCAAAAAACAAAAACAGAAAAACAACAACAACAAAATGGGATTAAGACTCTCTACCATATAAGGTTGTTGTGAACATTAACTAAGTTAACTTATGTCAAACTAAAGGCCCTGCCTGCCTGGCAATCATCTGGTTCTCAATAGGCCATACTGGTGCTTTATTAAATGTTAGTTTAGGTTGTTCGTTTGAGACAGGGTCTCAGTATGTATCTGAATTTGCTATATAGACGAGGCTGTCCTCGAATTCCCAGCAATCCTCCTGCCACAGCCTCCCAAACGCAGGGATTGCCGCCATTTCGCCAAGCTAATAATAGGTTAACCTTTGAACACTGGAACACGCGTAATAAAGGGGAAACGCAACAGGAACGTTAAGTGGATGCTTTGCCTTTCGTAAATCGACCTTACTGACCAACCCACAGCAGTCAGTTTAGAAAAGAAACGGAGTTCCCGGTCCCGTGCCTTTGGAGAGGGGTAAGAACGGGATGCTTACAGCCCGGATGTCTCAGAAGGCTGAGGCCAGCTTGGGCTACAGTGTGATCCTTGTCTCAAAACAGCCTGTAACAGCATCGCTCCCTGAAATGCAGCGTGTCCTAGCTCCCAGGAGCACGCACGCCCAGCCCTCTCCGCCATCCCACACCTTACCTTTCTCAGTCACCACGAAGCACTGCTTCACCGGACCCACCTGACTGAACAGCTCTTCCAGCTGCTCACTGCGAGCCGAGGGCGGGAGTCCGCCCACAAATAGAGTCAGACCGGCCATAAGACCGGGAAACAAGCGTGTGAGGCCACAAGTGAACCTCACCGGCGCGAGAGAGCCACGGGTGAGCCCTGGCAGGAAGACCACGCCAAGTTGCCGGGAGATTCCGGAAGTGCTCGTTGCTCAAAAGAGTCCGGGGAGGAAGCGCAGTGGGGAAGGAAAGATAAGTTCCGGAATGAAAAAAAAAAAAAAAGACGTTCGGGGGCGGAGCTTCTTGAGCAACGGTCTACGTGAAGTCCTAGCACCGCCCCCGCCACTAAGTGAAACTTGACGTCAACAGTTTAACCTCTCTTAAAATCTTTCATTTAGGAGATCGACCCCAAATTCACCACACCAGGCAGAAAATCATTTTCCCTCGAAGCTTTGCACACATGTGACATAGAGTGGGTGGGTGTTCAATAAATTTTTCTGAAGGGTCTCCACAGATTCCCAAATTACAAGCAAAACCTCAGCCAAAACGTCATAGACACAAGGATGTAACATACATTATTTGAACAATTTTCATATCCTCAGAAAACATGAGACACAATGTCACCTAGCCTCAGAGACAAATTTTATCTACTAAAATAGAACAAATACTATAAAATCATATTTTCGTTAGTCTAAGGACATATAAAATTATATTTTCAGTAATTAGTCATTGAGCTCTCAGGCATTGGGGATAAAAACTGGTTGCCTGAAAAAAAGACAGGATCATACCTTCATATAAAATAGTCTGGAGCCAGAGACAGATTTATTTTCCCCACTCTTACCAAAAAAAAAAAAAAAAAAAAGTGTGCAAGATCACATCAGAACACACCCAAGGCAAACCTAACACCCAGCTATATGCACAGACCTAGAACACACTGCTGCCCAGAGAAAGAACATCTTCCTTCGTGTGTATTCATCAGACCGACTCTGGGCTAACCACAGTGTTTGACACCCAGTGGGTTCACTGTCTGTCCTACATGGAAGACTGCTGCACTTGCAAAATGCCTGGCTGCAAAAAGTCCCCGAGGCACTTTTTAAAACGTTACTTTTGCATTACAGCTACATGGTAGGTAGAAAACACCACAAAGGATAAAAAGGTACAGTGAAAATTTCCGAGAGTCATCCACTTTCAGGGTATTTTTGGATAGATGGATGCATGACTTATTGGTAGTAATGGAGGGGAGGGGTGCTAAGCATGAAATTTATGAAGCTCTAGCTAGCTTCAAATAAATAATATGTGCTTTTGGAAAAGAGAACCCATACCACAGCTATATTTAAATAGATAAGTCAGGGTAAAAAGGGCACTGAGATATAAAAACAGATTGTCAAGGCTACCACTAAGTCAGTCCTATCTAGCATAAAAAGTAAAATGGGTAAAAAGAATAAAATTGATTTAGGATTCCATATTCTTTTCCATCATCACACTACAACCTTAAAAATCAAAATTACATCCTCAAATACTAAATTGTAAGTCTTGGGGAACCTAGTCATAGCTGTAGTAAATATAGGGGAATTTAATATCCATTTGTAACCTTCACAAAAAATGTCTTAAATACCCTAAATCCAATTTTTTCCTTAAAGAAAAAAGACTATACTCCCTACATCCATCAGGGGGCAGCAAATATCCATAGTGCGGGGTTCTATGTCCCTAGGTGACTACACAGTAAAACTGACCCTTTTATCTTCCCGTTTATTCAGATGTGGATCCCCATCTGTTTCCTGCCCCATCCCCTTCTATCCACTCACATCAGCGAGGGCACACGGTTCTTCAGTCAAGAATATTTGCTCATCCATCTACTCAGGACACATGCAGTGTTCTTTATTAAATAGCAGGAGTCATGGGACCCTGCAAGGTGGCTTCCAAGGGAAATAAACTGCTGGACTATCCCTCATCCATCAATGTGGTGAAACCTGGAAAGGAAGGAAGCCAGGCCCCATCCCTCTGGCTCCACTCCTTGGTCTCCCCATAAGCCAACCCTTCTCTAATGTAGAAGTTCTTAAATAGTTCTTATTCCTCCCACTTCTCACAACTGTAATAATTGCTTGTGTTGTTACTGCTCTGTAACTAGTGCCTGCCTTTCCTCCACAAGACCTAAAGTATCACATAGTCATGGCTTGTGCCCTTGTTTGATCTTTTATCCTCATCACCTGACATTATGAGCATTCAACAAATATTTTTAATAGAGTGGATGAATTCATGAATACGTGAAAGGGTGTCTCTCAATCCCTCCCAGTACTAAGATTTGGAAATGCAGGATGTATGTATTAGGGTCAACCTTTATTCTTCCTGTGAAGCCTGCTTTGGGTAAGGGATAATGCCCAAGATAAAAGGGTGAGTCTAACCAAAGCCTTGGCTTCTTTGTAAGGGAAAGGGCTAGGGGTAATCTAATCTTTTTAAGATTTATTTTTATTCATGTGAGTGCAGGGATGTGTGTGCACAGTGTGTACAGTGGAGAGGTGCGCAGGAAGGACGGATGAGAGCATCAGATCTCTAGAGCTGAAGTTACTTTCTACTGTGAGCAGCCCAGAATGAGTGCTGGGAACTGAACTCAGGTCCTCTGGAATAAAAGAAATTTCTCTCAAATGCTGAGCCATCTCTCCAACCCCAGAAGTGATTCTTATGAAGGAAAATCAACCAAGTGTTGGATCTGGTGAGTAAAGAGAAATATTTCTTTGGCCTCCTTTCTCATCAGCTGCATTCAGAGCTTTCAGACAGAAAACAAGTGTTTTCTGAGAGATAAACAGAGACAGACTGAATGAGGAAGCTCTAGGTTTGGCCTGCTGTGTTCAGGGGAGGGGAGTACCTGAAGCCTATCGGGTTCAGTGAGGAGAATGAGCAAGAGAGAGCAGCTGGAGAGGATGAGCGTGAGGAAGAGATGACACAGGAGCTGGGAGCAAGCAGTTGCAGATGAGCAGAAGCTGGAAGGGAAAATGGGGTAAGAAAGACAGCAGTTTCCCAGAGCAGCAAGCATTCCTTGCATGAGACAATGCAGTGCCAATGCTGAGCCCACTGCAGCCACTCTGACACCAGTGAGAAATGCCTGTAATTAGGAAGCTGGCAGTTCTCTGGGCCTCAGCCCAGAGTGAGGATGCGGCAAGAATTTCTGAGCCACGCCAAGCCAGGTGATGGAGGAGGCACAGTCAGGACCACTCTGGGTCCATCCCTCAGCCTCACCTGCACCACTGCCTCCCATTTCTCTTCTCCACCAGGGCTCTTATTCTCCCTCAGATGCCCTTGTCTTTCTTCCTCCCTCTGAGGTCAGAGGCCCTGATGCACACTCCTCAATCAAAACAAATCTTCATCTGCAGAGAACAAAGGCCTCGGCCCCTCCTTACATCCCTTCCTGTTTCTCTTTTGGCTCCTTGCCTCCTTTCTCCAATCCCGGTTAGCTGATGATCCAAGTTTAGGTGTGTGTGTGTGTGTGTGTGTGTGTGTGTGTGTGTGTGTGTGTATACATGCACACAAGTGTACACAAGTGTAGATCACTAAGATTCCTAGCTTTTTCCACTTTGAACCTGATGTGTATACCTTACAGCTCTCTCCCTGATGTGCAGAACATCTGCCAAACACTGCCAGCTTTTCATTTTCAGACCTGACCCAAGACCCTGCTTTTGTATCACCATGGACCATTACATTTTAGTCAAATGACTAAATGCAGAGTATATACAACTGGAGGATGAATACTCTGAGGAAGGGAAGGATCCTCCCTTCCGGTGGCTGGATGTACTCATGGGTCTCTGTGCTGTGACCGCTACTTTGACAACTAAGCTGGGGCTATAGCAAGAGGTGGGCAGTGGAGACAGACGTCCTCCATGGAGGACCTGAGATGAGAGCTCCGTGGGGAAGGGAGCTGGGGCCCTTGTAAGCCCAGTTCAAAGTAGCCCTGTTGATGAGAAAAGGCAGTTTCCTCTTTATAAATTCTTACGGGAAGTTGGCAGGCAGGTTGTTGGATAGCCAGCCCAACCTGGGGCAACTGGTCCTTTAGCGTGTGTCCATTTTTCCGTACAGATCTTCATTATTAACTAGCTCCTAGGAAGCTGTCTTCCAAGACCTGATGCCAGGTGCTGAGAGCAAAGGCATTTCACCAAGGGCTAAAGAGTCTTACCTCCACCTCTCAGGACTGTGTCCCCTGGAGGAAAAGACACTTGCCAGGCAGTCAGATGGGCCGCTTCCAGGGGCTGCTCTCAGAACTCACTCCCCACAAGAATCCTCACTTTTGTGTGAGGGTCCCCGGGAGCCTGAGGCAGATCCACTCGGCTGCCACTTCTGGTGGAGCTGCTCAAGTGTATCCCCTTTTAAGCTTTTCCAAGAAGGTCGGAACATTGTCCTCAGAAAATACTTTATTGATACGTTGACTCTGAAAACGCCCACTTCCCACCCAGCTGCTGTAAGGTCTCTTGGATGAGCCACAGAGCCATCTTCAGGGAATGGTTCCGTGAAGGAAATGGCAGGAGTGGGTATGGAACCCAGCCAGCGCCCTAGGTCTTCTGAAGTTAGCTGTCTCACTCAGCACCAGGGTAAGGGTGGGTGTGGTCAGGAGTGGAGCACCTTGGAGCTTATTGCTGGTGAAGGCCAAGGAAAGTGAGACCCTGCCAGCCTAAAATTGCAGCTGGGGGCATCAGCACCCACAGCTCCAGAGAAGTTGGCACTGATTCCCAATCCACGGCGCCTGGTTGCTGACCCACCCACCCAGGGGCCCCTGGATGAGGAGGAATCAAAAAGAGGTATCTGAACCAGGCAGAATTGGGGAACGATTACAGTGTGCAGGTCTTGGGCAGATGCGAAGCCAGAAAAGGGGCAAACGGGTGGCTGTGAGATGGCCGCCTCTTCACAGGTCTATGGTGTCGCTGCCAACGCTCAGCTCGTCAATCTGTCGGCAGGCATCCAGGAATTGCTCTTGTAGCAATGCCTCCTCAGCCTGCAGCTCAGAAGAATGTTCAGGGGAGTCGCGGGAGGGTGGGGATAGGGCCTGGTAGGATCCTAAGGTCGGGAGGCTGGGGCTGCTTTCTGAGGGCCGCGGGGGACTGAGGACGCAGACTAGCGGACAGCACGGGGGCCTGTCAGGACTGGAACACAGAAGCATGGACGAGCTGTCCCGTGAGAGTCCACACAGAGAGCCAGATGAGGCGCTGCTGCCTACGGGCCAGGCCCCAGGAGAAGGGAGCTCAGGAGGCGCTGGGGACCCGGGGACCTTGTCCAATCCCTCACTGGATCCCGCCCCTGCCTTGTTCCCCAGTGAGATCGTGCGATAGAGGCCAAGCCCAGGAAGGGCTTCCCCAATGGCAGAGCCCTGAAAGAGGCCAGGAGCCAGCAGCGCCTCACTGCAGAGGGCCTCCTCGATGCTGCGCCGCAGGTTGATGGGTGAAGGCGGGCGGAAGTCCACCGTGCAATCACTGCTAGGGGAGGAGGCTGTTGATCGCGTTGGTTTGGCCCCAACAGCACCTTCGAAGCCCCGGCAGCCGCCACCCTGGAGTAGGAGGTCGGGGCCTGGGCCAGCTAGAGCACACAGCTGCAGCAGCTCCGCGTCCCCACGCGCAATCGCGCCACCCAGGGGCTCCTTGTCCCGGGTTCCAGGGACCCAGCCTCCTGGCAGCAGTGGGGCAGCATGTCCCGGCGACAATCGGAAGAGCTTGGCCCAGCAGCGCCTCGGCACACGTGGGCTGCAGAGCGCCGGGTAGAGACCCAGCAGCGCCAAGGGGAGCGCGACACCCACCTCGCCCAGACGCAGCCCTAGCTGGAAGGCCCACCAGGGCCAGGGCCCCTCCAAGCCGACTTGAGCGCCGTAGCCCAGGGCGTGAAGCACCTCATAGCCCTGCAGGGCTCCGCTCAGCAGCCCAAAGGTGCCGGCCACTGGGGCTGTGCGCGCCGCGCGCCTCCAGGACTCGCGCGGGGCGAAGGGACTGCGCACTTGCGGGACAGGCGTAGCGCCCTTGAAGCCAGATCCTCCCAGGGGTGCTCCTGCTCGCCGCCGCGGGCCGCCCCAGCAAGACAGCGCCAGCAAGAGCGCCGACAGGAAGGCAGCGAGGAAAGCGTGAAGCCCGCGGGAGGCGAGCCGCAGGGGCCGCAGTGGCCGATGCACGGCGCTCCCCAGGGTGGCCGCGGCAGCCAGCCCCAGTGCCAGGAGCAGCAGTGCAGCCAAGCCGGCAGGGCACCGCGGAGTGCGCGGCCGGGACAGCAACAGGCAAGCCAGCCCCAGGCCTGCAGCTAGGCAGGGCTGCGGAAGGTCCTGCAGCAGCAGCCAGGCGAGCGTTGGCAGCCGGTCGCGGTGCCCGTAGGCATCGTAGAAGAGCGGGAAGGCCCGAGTGGTCCCCGCCGACAGCAGCAGCAGATCCAGCAACGCCAGGCAGGGGGCGCCGGGAGGGCAACGCCAGGGCAAGAGGGCCAGAGCCAACAGAGCCAGCAGAGCCACCAGGCCAAAAAGTGCTCCTGCCCCATATACGTGGGCCTCCCAGGCCAGGCCCCAGCGAGCCTTGGCCTCTGCCCAGTCGGCCTCCAGGGTCAAGAAGAAGAGAGGCAGTGGGGAGGCAGGAGGCTGCCCCAGGTCATCGGGCAACTCTGACTCACTACAAGAATCTGGCTCACATTCAGGCTGTACTGAAGGATTCCCGAAACTGGCAGGAAAGGGTTCGTATGGACCAGAAGTGGAGACAAAGGGGTCTGTGGACAGAAAACATTTAGCTGAGCCGTTATCAGTCAGTCCCCGCAACGCCGCCCCAGCCACACACACTGCCTGCCGTCAGCTAGAAATCTGAATGTATCTACGAGGAGCCTGTTTTTCATCTCTCCCCTTCTCCTTCCAGAACTCCACCCTCCAGCTGAAGCTTCCAGAGATCACTCTCCTCCCATCTATCCACAGTGGTTCATCCCCCGCCCCCCATCGCTCCTTGATTTTACTGGGTTGGGGGAGGGGTTTTCTTAAGGAGTTACTGAACTTTGCTACTGGAAGGAACGGTATCTGCCTGCTCCAAACCAATCCCCACGCCAGAAAATACACGTTTAGTGAGAACAAATTTTTCGTTTCCCTTGCACACATGTGAATCTTCACGTTTAAATGATTCGTGGCATGTGGGAGACACTGAGTAGTTTTCGCTGAACAAATGAATCCTCTTATTTAACAAAGAAGTTGAGATTCCGCAAAGGGACCTCCCCAAGGTCACAGATAGTTATAGTACCAGGACCCAGATCTGAGCATCAATCTGCATCCCTTTCCCACAAAACCACAGTCCCAATATGCTTCTCTTCCCCCAACACACACACACACACACACACACACACACACACACACACACACACACACCTGACTCCTAACCACATCTAGGACTAGAATGGTCTTTCACCTGTCCCTTTTCAACACTCACCTGTCCCTATTCAGAGAACATACATGAACACATGCACACACAAGAAGAACAGGGAAGAAGTGAGATTCCCCTGCCCTAGTACTCTAAGCAGAACACAAGTTCTTGTAACAAGAACAAGTGTTCTTGTTAAGTGTCCTTCCTACAGATTATACCCCATTGCTTAGCAGTGAATGGCAGTAAACCCCCACCCATCCTGACTCACTTACAAAACTATTAGTCTAGAACTTTTTGTTGTTTGTTTTGTTATGTTTATGAGATGGTGTCCCAATTTGTAGACCAGGCTGCCCCCTTAACTCACAACATTTTGCCTCCACCACCTAGGTACTAGGGCTATAGTATAAGCTATTATGCCAAGCTAACACTAAATACTGTCTCCCTTGACCCCATGCTCTACCACAGAATGCCCCTTTACCCCACTCCCATTTTATACAGGATATAATTGGGATGGACTCTCCAGGTCTCAGAGGGCAGCCTTGAACTCCCCCAAAAGAAACAATCAGGGAGATCACAGTGGGGTGGCATGCTATCTAAATAAGTAAACCCCTCCAGTGTGCCAGGGTCTGCTAACTCAGGCTCTAGCCTCATTCTATGCCCCCAACATCTCCCACATCCCTTGGGGGAAGTGAAGTCAGTGAAGAGTGGAAAGGATTGAGACCCTTGGTTCTGCTCCAGGAGAGAAGAACCTGGAGCAAGAGGGACTCAAAAAAGTTAGACTCAGAGATTATCTCATAGCCAAACAGAAAGGGAGGTGCAGGCAAGAATGGAGGAAGAAAAGGTGACAGTGATGGACAGAGACAGCCGGGGCGGGAGGTGGGGGTGGGAGGGGGTCAGGAGGCAGGTGTGTGCTGATGAGTTAGGGACTTCTGATGGCTACACTCTTGCCCCAGCCACGCCCCAGCTGGATGGGAGAGGAAACAGCCCAGGCAGTTCTCCCTCATGCTGGGAACTTCAAAAACCTAACAGAAGAAAAAGGAGTAGTCTCAGGCAGCTCGAGAAAGAGAGAAGGGAAGAAGAATTGGACAACTAGGAAAGGCATGGAGGTAGCAAGCAGAAAATTAAACACACACACAGCTCCCTGCCAGCTACAAGAGGAAGTATGCACTCTGGTTCCCATTTCGTTCCATTCCTCAAATCCGAACTGGGTAAGAACACCTATTACACAGAATAGTCGTGAAGATAAATGAGATTTTATGTGCCTGATGTGGAAAAAGATCGTTCAATGTATAATTCTGGCCACTTTCATGACTAGTTAATGCTCACCGATGATCAATCACCAGTTCTGGCCTCAAATTAGTTCTTTTCCAGAGATCTATTTTATTTGTAGTTATGTGTGTTTGGATGAGTATTTACAGATGAGTACAGGTGCCCACAAAAACAAGAAGAGGGTGTTGCGTCCCATGGAGCTAGAATGACAGACAGTTGTAAGCTATCCAATGTAGGCACTGGGAACCAACTTAGGTCCTTTACAAGAGCAGTATGTGTGTTTTTTTTTTGTTTTTTTTTTTTTTTTGTTTTTTTTTTGTTTGTTTTTTTTTTTTTTTTTTACTGTTGAGTTGTGTCTCCAGCTCCATAGGTTAGTTCTTGATTTAACTACTTAAAGCTAGGAAAGCCCTTAGCACATCCTAAACTTGTTTAGAAAGACAAGAAGTCCAGTGAGTGAACATCAACCTTCTATCTCAGTTTGAGTTGTCTTAAGGACACTAGGTCATGGACCTAAACTCTCCCCAACACCTATTCAGTTGGGAACAGGTAGCCTGCTAGTCAGACAAGGCCCCAGCCTTGTGTCATCAAACTAATATACCCCTGGCCTCCTTTTCTGGTTCCTTTTGATGCCCTGCTCTAACCTACTGCTATAAAGTTACTGGATTACCTTGGTTTCTTTTGGACTTTTCCTTTCCGGAAGCCACAGTCTGCCCCAGCCTGTCCATTCCCCAGCTTCTCCCCTGCCTGCCATACAGACTACATTCACTTCTCACTTATGGGCCGTAAGAAACCCCACTTCTCATTCCTGTCCCCAAGTACAATGGCTGAGAGAGCAAATTCCAACATTTCTAAAATCCAGCCCCAAAATGGGCAAAGCACAAGGGACACCTCCAGTGTCAGAGATGGACTTCTCTGGAACAGTGTCCCTGAGGACCAGAGTTTGCCCAGAGAGCCCCACCGGGCCAAGTGTGGATGGAGGCAGGAAGGAGAATGCCTAGCTTGTGCCTGTGAAGGGTCCACTTGACCTCGTCTCATCTCTCCATGTGTAAGCTCTTCAGAAATAAACCACCTTGAGTCTCCCCTAGAAGGCAGCAGTTCTATATTCCCTATATGCCCAGGAGATGAATCCTGAGCAGGCCACCCCTTCAGGGAAGTTCTACCCTGCTCTCCTGACCCCTTGGCCTCAGGGGTGAGAGAAAAGAAAAGATGGGATGTCAACATGAGTAATTGGTGAGACAGGGCTGGCTGAGGAGGGGGGTGGGAAAGGATAAGCTAGGTCCAGGAAAAGCCAGGTCTGATTATCCACCAACCGCCAAGATCAAAGGGCCAAGGAATCAACTCTGAATGCTGGAAGCTGCAGCCCACTTAATGGTTTGGCTGCATCCTTCTCCCTACCCCCAACTCCAGCACTGGAGAGACTGTAACAGTGGCACTGCAAATATTAACAACTACATGGCCCAGGTATTGGCCATTCATAGCCCAGGCCTGCCAGTATGGTCTGGGAAGAGAGACAGAGCATTGAGGACTTATCAATGGGCCTGAAACCCTTGGGTATGGTAGAACCCATACCCAAGAACTGTTGATGTGTAAGTGGGTTGAACACAAGTTATGTTGTAGCATAATGTAAATGACACTTCAGTTAGAAAGATCCTAGGATGCTTGGTATGGTAGGACACACCTGAAATACCAGGACTTGTGAGGTAGAGGCAGGGGGACCAGGAGTTCAAAGGAAGCTTCAGCTATGAAGCCAGTTTCATAGCTTGAGGCCTGCCTGGGCTACATGAGACCCTATCTTAAAACAAACAAACAAAAATGTATTTGTTACAAACTGATCTCTCTCTCTCTCTCTCTCTCTCTCTCTCTCTCTCTCTCTCTCTCTCTCTCTCTCTCTCTCCTCTCTCTCTCCCTCCCTCCCTCCCTCTCCATCTCTCTCTCCCTCTACCTCTCTCTCTCCAGGATTGACCCAGGCTTCTGGGTTTATGTAAGAGAAACAGCAAGAAGAGTCTAGGTTCCTGCAGCCACCAGTGAGGTGGGGGTGGGGAGAGGGGGTTGTAAGGCTGGGCTGCCTCTGATACTGTCCAGACTCATTAAACCTGCCTGGCCAGCACTGTCACCCAGGCTGACAGAATGCCAGCTAGCATCTATCCCCTGAGGCACAGAACTGCCCCCCACCCACAGCAGATCCTGCCACTGCTGTGCACTGACTGGACAGGGTACCACAGAGGGGCCACTATGCTGATGCCCGAAGAAAGCCATAAAATACAGTGCACTGCCAGGCCCGAGGCTGGAAAAAGCCAGAGTATCCATGGCTGAGCTTAGTACAGGGTGGCTTAGATGCTTCACAGACACAGGAAGTCTTTAGTAAAGTTGGGCTGGGAGTCCTTCTGCATGGTGAATATGGCCTCATTTAGCAAAACCTCTCTTGGGGCACTTGCGCCCTCTGCCCTAGGAACTCTATTATCCCATCATTGGGTGGGGCTGAGGCAAGGCTGAGTCTGGATATGCATTTGGGGTGCAGCGCAAGTGAGAAGCAAGGTTAAGAAGCTACTGTTCAGTGAGTTTCTTGGTGTCCAGCAAGCATTTACACAATCTCAAGACATTTCTGAAAAAAAAAATGTGAATCATTGTCAGACCCCACGTAAGTGAGAAGAGGTCAAAGAAGTCAATTGTTCCCTCTGCACCATCCACCTGTTGAGGTGCACGTTCTGAAAGGTTCCCTGAACAAAGAGAGTATCTATCTGTCTGTTCATGGTCTCCTCTTTAATGCTTTCTCTGTGAAGGGCTCAGCCTTGCCCAGGTCTGACAGCATGTCATGGCAGATCAAACAGCAGAGGAGAAAACCCCAAGGCTGGGTGGAACGGAGGCAGAAAGGAGGTCCAAGCAACTAGGGTGGGGTGAGTGGAAGCTCTGTAGACATCATGAAGTAACCTCTTTCACAAGTTGGCTCTGGCCTAGCTCTTAGTTCTTTCTGTCCTACTCTGCCTATAGCAGCAAATATCTCAGAGAACCCCTACCTAGCACCATGTGGCGCCTTCCCGGGCAATACTTGTTAAATCATTAAAGTATGATTTATCCTAAGTGATGGTGAAGTGAAAGGTGATATGGCTATGAAGACAACGACATAGAAAGGCCCCAGGACATACAGCGCGTCTATTTCAAATCATATGTATGCTTACCATGTTGTGTTGGTGTTGTCTTGATTGAGGCAAAGCTTGGGGAAGCCACCGAGTCCAACAGGCTTGAGCTTGAGAACTTTCTTTCCAGGAGAGGTGGAGGTAGGGACCGAATGGTTCCAAAGAGCCCTGTAATAGGAGCATATGGGGCTCAAATGCCATCCTACCATCCTACCCTTCCCCAAAGCTTGTCCCGAGGAAGGCACTGCCGCAGGAACTGTAGCCATGTGTACACCATGAATTAAACTACAGTCACCAAATCAGAGTCAATACAGCAAAGAGACTGCTTCCCCTGGGACCACCAGCCCTTGTCCTAGAGTAGTGGTTCTCAACCTGTGGGTCTCGACTCCTTTGGGTTTTTGATCGACCCTTTCGCAAGGATGGCCCAAACCATCGAAAAACACAGATATTTACATCACAATTCATAACAGTAGCAAAATTCTCACCTGGAGAATCTGACACGCTCAAAGCCGAGCTTGGATGTGCTGTTGTGCCTGGGGAGCTCTGGCCTGAGAAGTTCCGGAGTGGGGACAGAGTAGTACCAAAGAACCCTGCAAAAGGAGCCTGGGCTGAAGCTGCCTCCTCTCTACTAATGGACAGTGGATATTTATCAACTGGTGCCCAGTAGGGACTCGCCTCAAATAGCATGGCTAC
Source organism: Cricetiscus sungorus (assembly GCA_030556225.1). NCBI lineage: Eukaryota > Metazoa > Chordata > Mammalia > Rodentia > Cricetidae > Cricetiscus > Cricetiscus sungorus. The sequence goes on along the minus strand of JANBXA010000097.1, from coordinate 26,573,453 downwards.
TTACCAAAGGGTCCCAGGCGCCCAGCAATCTCTGCCAGGCTGGCCCGCAGGCTGGGCAGCAGGGGCAGCGCACGTTGACCAAGGGTGGGAGCTGCACCTGCTCTCAATGCCACACCAAATTTCAGCTCCAGTTCACTCTGATGAAGCCTGGGAGCACTGGTTGGAGGCGCTGTCGCTGTCAGAGCAGTGGCCCAGGTCACAGTGCCCACCCTAGGCTGAGAGGGAGCAGCAGGCCCTGAGAGGGGGGGTGTGGACTCGGGAGCCAGGGAGGAGGCCCAAGGTGTAGAGCTGCCATCAGCAGAGCCCCATTCTGAGACGTAGTTCCCAGGGGAACCCACCAGCAGTCCCCAAAGGGAACCAGTCCTGAGATCCCCATCCACCTCTTTGTTGGACTCCTGGCCTAACCCAGGAGAGAGAGGATGGGTCTCTGTGACAGGGCTCCCCCAGACAGCAGCAGGTCCCCGAAGATGGAATTTGAAGTTTAGTCCCAGATTGAGAGACAGCATAGAGGCCTCACTCTGAGGTGGTGGGGTCAGAGTGGTAAGAGGAGCACCTGGCGCAGAGGAAGCAGGCTGGGGACCCACAGGAACAGCAAGCAGCACCCAGCAGAACAGTCCCAGCTCCAGGCAGCCTCGGCCTGCCATGGCCCCACCTGGCTCAGCAACCTGGCTGAGCGAGAGGTTCACTTCTTCCACACCTGATGAGCTCAAGGATCCTAGAGGGAGGAGTAGTCCTGTGAGTCCCGGCCTCTACCACTCTATTCCCTTTCACGGGATCAAAAAGATACCCTGGGCAGAAACGCTAGTCACAGAGAAGCAGATGTAGGAGCAAGGGGCAAAATGTTCTGCCCGAGAGAGTCATGACAACTCTTCTTGCCAGCCGCTTCAGGCTCCCTCTTCCCTGCATCCACACCCCCCACCCCCCGCCGCGCACCCAACCCTCCCACAAGGGGAACTGAGGTCTGACTACAAGTAAGTAGCACCCTCATTCTTAACCAGAGCAGAGAGAATCGACTTGGCTTCCCAGATGCAGGTTCGCCCCCCCCACCCCCAGCTTCCTTCCTCAAATATCCACAGAGGCCCACGGTGTACCAAGCCAATACAGCGGCGCAAAAAAAAAAAAAAAAAAAAAAAAGCAAACCCTCCGGGTTGAATCCCCCACCTCCAGCCCCGGTGAGGGAAACCACTGGAGCACGAGGCCCTTAGGAAGGGTAGAACACAAGCCCGAGTGATCTGAGCTAGAAGGCTACCCAGGCTGTGCTACAGAAGCAAGATCCCTGACCCGGCCCAGGCTCTCCGCCTTTCCCCTCTTTCTGGGTGCTTGGCCTGCGGTTACTCTCTCCCTTGACCCTAGGAGTGTGTGTGTGTGTGGGGGGGGGGATGAGTTAACGCCTTCCGGCTCCCTGAGAGAGGAGGTCAGGCAGACAAGCTGGGCAAGGGGCAACTGCAGAAAGCTACACCCCCTCCCCAGAACATATCTGGTGGGGGAAGGGAGGCTCAACCAGGGACACATGTGCACCCAGTACCCTTACATCACACACACACACAGCCGCACCTAGCACCCGTGACACACTCACCCACGCACCCTTCACACACTCCTACCCACACACACTCCCCCTGCTGAGCCCCCCCCTCTCTCTGCAGTCAGAAGCACAAACAACCCCTAACACAGAGTACAGACACACCGCACACCATCATCTCCATCATCCCCCACGCCCCTTACACACCCACCCCTTGCAGGCACACATGCACACGCGCGTGCGCACATCACACTCCGGCTCCCCCAGTCCGGACTGACGGACCTGCTCCTCTCGTTCTGGCGGGTCCTGGGGGCCAACTCCCAGGATAAGGGGCGTCCTGTCTCAGCGGGCTCCAGCTGGGCAAGGCTTTGTAAGTCTAGCCTGATTTCCGCTGCACCCGATGCGGGGACTCAAGCTCCGAACCCCCGACTCCCCTCTGCTTGCCGGGCGATCGCAGCTTAGCCGACCCGAAGCTCCGGGTCTGTCCCCAGCCGGGTCTGCGACCCGCAGCGCTCTCAGCAGGCGGAGGGCAGCCGGGCTCCGCTCGCGCTCGCACTCCGCTCCCTCCTCGCGGCGCCGCCTCCTGGCTGTGAGCCCGGCTCCCAGGCCCAGCACCCGCGCCGGGGCCCCGCGGCAGCCGGGCTCTCACAACCCTCCCCGCCGCCTCCCGCACCGGCCCTCCTTTCCCTCCTCCCAGCTCGCCTGACGCCCGTCGCCCGCTGGCGGTCCGCCCCTACCGGGGTCGGCAGGCGGGCGCGCACAGCAGCGCGGAGCCACAGCCGCCTGCTGCCCGGTCCCCACGCGCACTCATTCACCCAGCGCTGCCAATCAGCGGCGGGAGAGCCGTCGCCTCGTTCTCAGCCTGGCACTGGCAACCACTCGCGCCGTGGGCCGCCCAGAGCACACACCCACAAGCATGCCATTCCCAGGAAACACCCTCCAGCGAGGGCACTAGGCGTGCCCGCGCGCACTCTTACACACACACACACACACACACACACACACACACACACACACACACGCATACGTGTGCATGCACACGTGCAAAGGTAGCTTTGTGTAAGATAGCAGCCTAGGCGATCCATTCCACTATTAAGCCTTAAAGATGGGTGAAGACACTGTGTTGCAACACTATGTTCCCATTTTAGAGACAGATAAAGTGAGTCCCAGAAATTACCAAATTGCTCAAGATTGCTCAGCTCTGTGCTTGCCTTCACCACCACCTGGTGGTTTGCAAACATTATACAACCGCCGAGGAGGGCCTCCTACACTTGGCAGACCAACTGCCAAATGTCAGTTCCCATTCATAACATCTCTTTTATACTAAAATCTCTCCAAAATCCTCAGCTTCAGAAATGTCTGTGAGAAAGAATAGTGAGACAAGTGGCTGTGCGAGGTGGATCCGCTAAAACATGAGAGGAGAACATAAATTCAAAGAAAGAGCGCCCAACCTCACAGGAACGCAGAAGAAGCCCAGCCAAGGCTAGCTCAGCGTGGGGACCAACAACATCGAGCAGTCTCTAAGGTTGCTGCTGCACTGCCTAAGGACTGTAGCACTGACTGACTAAATGGTTGTGGCTTGTTTATTTGTCTGGAATCTCTGAATCCCCTTATGTTTTCCTTCTTCCAGGGTGCTGTGTTTCATAGTGTCAGGAAACTGAGCACGTGCCTGTGATTCTACCCTTTTGGAGGCAGAGGCAGAAGATTAGAAGGTCAAGGCTATCCTCAGCTACATAGTTCAAGGCCAGCCTGGACTTCATGCACTATACAAAGCTTCTGCAAGAACTGCAGACATCAGTCCTACTATATGCCAGGCACCACAGAAGGTGCTAAGTCTCTCCCCTTACAGGAATCATAAGCCAGGGAGGAAAAAATTAAATATTGTGGGGTTTCAACCTTGAGTGTAACCCCAAACCTCCTTTCTTTTGCTCCTCACTGCTTTAGAAGGTAGGCTGGGTGAGGTGTTTAAGGAATTACCTAGGCAGCAAGGAGAACTTGCATGGACAGTAAGTGATTCTAGCTTCTCAAGAGGATGGAAGAAGGAGGACCCCAAGTTCAAGACCAATCCAGACAACACACACACACATACACACACACACACACACACACACACACACAGTGAAAATGAGAAACAGACGGACAGACACTTTTGGGAGGCAGAAAGATTGAAAGTTTGAGATCAGTCAGGTCTACAGATTAAGAATCTCTCAAAAAAAACAACAAACCAACTAACCAATCAGACAGACAGACAAAACCACAAAAGAATTCCCCACTCTGCTGGGCATGATAAAGGCCTGTCTGTCACCCTGCCCCTTAGGAGGTAAAGGGAAGACGATCCAAATTCAGACTTGATTGGCTACATAGGGATTTTTTGAGGCCAGCCATACTACATGAGAACCAACCTCAATAAACAAACAGTCAGACAGGGATTATCTAGTCCTACCCCGGGAAGCAGAGAGCTAGTTAGTAATTTGGCCCCAGTGGGGGTGAGGGAGGGAGTGATATGTTGCATTTCAGAAAAGCATCTGAGACTCATTTTCTGATCATAGAAAACTTACTCCACCAACTGATACAAGACCGAATCAGGCTTCCAAACACGTTTTCACAGTCAGCCAGTGATGCCCCCAAACAAAACACCACGAAAGACATGCCCTACTTGTCCCTACTGGGAGTACTTTGTACCCACCCCCCAGGCCACTAGGAGTTGCCTGTACTAGAATTCTGTCTCTATTTTTTTTTTTTCAGATGCTTAATAAAAGTTGTCCCACTGGGGACATTTTCTTTAAATTTCCCTCATAGAAAGCCTCATTTCTTGCTAATCACGTTCACTTAAAGACTTCTAAGTGAAAAGACAGAAATAAACATATCCCAGAACATTCACCTTGCAATCCTCCATGACCAAGTAGGGCTAGTCCCAAAAATTATATTTTTACAAAGATATTGGTTAAGATGGTGACTGAATTCATACCTCTAATTTCACACCCTCCCAAAGCCCTACTAAAACTTTAATAAGAAGGCTTTAAAGTCAATTTGTAACTCTGCAAGGATGGAGAGAGCAAGAAAGGAGGCAACAAGAAAAGAAAGCAACAGGCCTCGTGAGGCAGGATGGCAGGCAGCAGGCAGCCATGCAGTTACTGACATAGCTGCCCTGAGCAAAAAGCTGTCTCTAACTGGCAGAAAGAAAATGGAGAGTCAAGTTGATTTACACATTGTTCTACGAAGGCACAGAGACTGGCAATCCAAAAGCCCCAGGAGCTGTGGGAGCCTAGGCTAAAGGAAAGACCAATCGAACCACAATCAGATCCCTGGGCCTCTTCCCTAACTCTGAACCACAAGGAAACAGTCCGCCCTTCCCATAACCACTAGGGCCTGTGGGGTTTTTCTTGGAGAAGATGCGCTGGACTGGCAGAGCCTCGGGCATCCTCTGAACTGAGACACCATACAAAAACAAAGGGTTTAGTGCCCAGGTGTCATTGGACTGCTAAATGCAGAGATCCTGAACCTTCCCATACAACTGATCCCTTTTGGTCATCATGCTGGAGACTGGAAAACTCTACTCTGAGGCATTCCACAAGCCAAGAAGAAGAATGCAATGAGGCTGACATAGTAGGAGTTCTTCAAAGACGACAGCCCAGATCAGTCACCATACAGTACCAAACTCAGCCTGGGAGTTCAAAGAGTTTTAGAGACAGGCTCTCTCTATGCAGCTCTGGCTGTCCTTGGAACGCTCTCTGTAGGACAGGCCCCTGGAACTCACAGACATCCATCTGCCTCTTCCTCCCAAGTGCTGGGATTAAAGCCATGTCTGTGACTAGCACTTCACCCCCACATTCCAATTTTAACCATGATCAAAGGACTTCAGACAGCGAGGCAGGTAGACTAATGTAGATCTTCCCTCTCCCTCAGCTCCTCCAACCCCTCCCCAGTCTTTTTTAGTTTTGCCAGACAGGGTTTCTCTGTCTGGAACCTGTCTAGGAACTCGCTCTGTAGAACAGGCTGGCCTTGAACTCACAGAGATCTGCCTGCCTCTGCCTCCCAAGTGCTGGGATTAAAGGTCACCACTGCCCAGCCGCTTCCCCAGCTCTGTAGCAGACCACCTGCTTCAGCCTCCTGCCACCCCACCCCCTTCTCCAAGGATCTTCCCCTCCAAAATTCCTTCTTCTTATTTGTTCCGAGCCCCCGAAGGCATTCCCTGGGAAGCTACAGTCCACTCCAGCCAGGGAAGCATGCAGGCTACCTGTAGATTTCCACCTCTTCTTCCATCCGATCACTGTCTTATGTCCAGCTCTGCAACAGACCACCTGCTGTGGCCTCAGCTTCTTCTCTGTCCCCATTCCCAAGGGACTGAGCATATCCTGGTGGAGCACTCTGCTCTCCTCTCTCCAGAGGATCTCCTCAGCACCCCGAATTCTAGCCCATCCCCAATCCTAAGTGTCAGTTTCCAGTACCTAGAAACACCCAGCCTCACATTTTAAGAACTAAAGAAGGCAACAGAAAGCAAGTAATAAATAACCCACCCAACAAAGACAAGACCAGATATCAGCACCTAGAATAACAATCTTCCCAAACCCATGCCTAGATACCATTGTAAAAACACAATTAATAACAGAGAGGACAATGTCTTCACTAGAGCTCAACTACTATATCACAGTAGGTCCTTGAGTATTGCAACACAGCTGAAGCATTAAAAAATATCTTAAAATAGTCTCCAGAGACAGAGACAGGCAAATCTCTGTGAGTTCAAGGCCAGCCTGTCTACAACAGAGTGAGTGCTAGGACAGGCTCCAAAGCTACAAAGAAACCCTGTTTCAAAAAAAGAAACAAAACAAAACAAAAAATGAGAGGGGGGGGAGAGAAACAACAAGAAAAAATGAAATGGATACCTCAGTCAAAGAACATGTTAAATCTAAAAACAAAACAAAACAAAAAAGCAAAAACCATAAAACATCCAGGAAATCTGGAACACTATGAAAAAATCAGATCCAAGAATATTAGGAATAGAGGAAGGAAAAGAAACTCAGGTCAAAGGCCCAGAAAATATTTTCAACAAAAATCACAGAGGAAAATTTCCCTAACCTGAAGAAGGAGAAGAGTATCAAGGTACAAGAAGCATGCAGTACATCGCATAGATTGAATCAGAAAAAAAAGCCCCTGTGCAAAAAATAATCAAAATACTGAACATACAGAACAAAGAATATTAAAAGCTGCAAGGGTGAAAGACTAAGTAACATATAAATACACACCTATGAGAATAAAACCTGACTTCTCTATAAAGACTCTGAAAGAAGGACTTTGACAGATGACGTGACAGACTTTAAGAACCCATAGATGCCACCCCAAACTACTATACCCAGAAAACCTTTCAATTACAATAGTTGGAGAAAAAAAGACATTCCATGACAAAACCAGTTAAGCAATATCTCTACAAATCCAGCCCTAAAGAAGATGCTAGAAAGGAAAACTCCAACCTAAAGAAGTTAACCATAGCCAAGAAAATGAAGGGAATAAGTAGCAAATCAATAGAGGACACACACACACACACACACACACACACACACACACACACACACACACACCATGACCACCACTACCACCACCACCACAATAACAAAATACAAAATAACAGGAGTCAACAAACACTGCTCATTGATATCTTTCAACATCAATGGTTTCAATTCCCCCATTAAAAAGACACAGAGTAACAAGATTAGAAGACAGGATACATCCTGCTGCATTTAAAAAAAAAAAAAAAAAAAAAAACACCTTAACATCAAGGATACACATCACCTCAGAGTAAAAGAATAGAAAAAGATATTTCAAGCAGACAAACCTAAGAAGCAAGCTGGTGTAACCATTTGTTTTTGTTTTTGTTTTTGTTTTTTTGTTTTTGTTTTTTGTTTTTTGTTTTTTTTTGTTTTTGTTTTTGTTTTTTTCTTTTTTCTTTTTTGGTTTTTCGATACAGGGTTTCTCTGTGTAACAGCCCTGGCTGTCATGGAACTCACTTTGTAGACCATGCTGGCCTCAAACTCACAGACATCTGCCTGTCTCTGCCTCCAGAGTTGGTGTAGCTATTTAAATATCTGAGAAAACAAACTTCAAGCCAAAACTAATCAGAAGAGATTTGCAAGAACACTACATACTCTTCAAAGAAAAACTCCACAAAGAGAGGACATTGCAATTCTTAATATTGCAACAAGCACAAGGGCACTAAGTTTGTAAAAGAAACACTAATGTACCTTAAATCACATATTGCCCCTCACTCACTGATAGTGGGAGACTTCAGTACCCCAATATTGGCAATAGACAGGTCATCCAGACAAAAACTAAATAGAGACATTTTGGAGCTAACTGATGTTATAAACCAATGGACCTGACATATATTTACAGAACATTTCACCCAAACACAAAATAGTATACTATCTTCTCAGCACCTCACGAAGCCTTCTCCCAAACTGACACATACTATGACACAAAGCAAGTCTCAACAGATACCAGGAAGTTGAAATAACACCCCACATCTATCTGACCACCACAAACTTACAGCTGGAGATCTACAAGAGAAATTTACAAACTTGTGGAAACTGAGTAATTCACTAACAAATGAAAAATGATTGTCTTTCTTTAATTTCTTTCCTATTTCTTTTCTTTCTTTCAAGACAGAAACTAGAAAAGAAATTAAAGACTTTCTAGAATTGAATAAAAGTGAATACACAACATCTATAAACTTATGGGACACAATGAGGGTGTTCTAAGAGGCAAGTTCAGAGAGCTAGGTACCTACCCAAAAAAAAAAAAAAAAAAAAAAAAAATGGAGAGCTCTCATACTAGTAACTTAACAGTACTCCTAAAAGCTGTAGAACAAAAAGAAGTCATACAAAAAAAAAGAGTAGACAGTAAAAAATAATCAAAATTGGGGCTGAAATCAATAAAATAAGAGCACACAAACAAAAACCAATACAAATAATCAATGAAAAAAAGAGTTAGTTCTTTGAGAAAATCATCAGTAAGATTGACAAACCCTTACCCACATTAACTAGAAGAAGAGAGATGATCTAAAAGGGGGGGGCATAACAACAGAAACCAAGAAACCAAGGAAATCCATAGAATCATAAGGACATACATAAAAACCTACACTCCACCAAATTGGAAAGTCTAAAAGAAATAGATACTTTTTTTCTAAATATCCCACTTACCAAACTCAAATCAAGATTAGGTAAGCAATTTAAACAGACCTATAACTGATGGGGAAGTCTTTCTGTATATATGTTTCTCTTATTGGCTGATAAATAAAACACTGTTTAGCCAATAGAGGCAGGAAGATAGGTGGGACTAGGAGATGACAAGAATTCTGGGGAAGGCAGACAGAGGAAGGCCCCAGGTTCAACTCCCAGCCCAGCGCCCACATGTAGCCCATGATTGTCTGTATCTATAGTTCGAGGGGATCTGACACACAGACAAAACACCAATGCATATATGATGGGAAGTGTCATTCTGTAAATATGCTTCTCTTATTGGTTAATGAATAAAGCATTGTTGGCAAATAGGAAGGCAAGGTAGGCGGGACTAGGAGACAAGGAAGATTCTGGGAGCTGTAGGAAAGGAGTCAACATGTAGGGGCTTGAGAGAAGAGGTTTGGACCCTCTCTCCGGTAAGATAAGACCTCATAGAAACACTTAGATTGATAGAAATGGGTTAATATTTACGGCAGAACTAGCCAATAAGAAATGCTCTCAGAAGCAGGGCCAGTGAGGTGGTTCTGCAGGTGAATGTGCTTGCTGTGACACCTTCCCATCTGAGTTCAACCCCTGAACCCACCATAAATGTGGAAGGAAAAAAACCGGCTCCACAGACTCCCTGTGACCTTCACGTGCGTGCGCGCGCGCACACACACACACACACACACACACACACACACACACACACACACACTAAATGTAAAGTGAATACCAATACTTTAAACAAACAAATGAACAAAACGAAGTAACATTCATCTAGGCATGGGGCCACATGTCTGTGAGGTAATGATAAGAGCAGGAGTTAAAGGTCACTCTCAGCTATGTAGAGGAATCCAGGCTAGCCTAGGATGCACAGAGACCCTATTTAAAAACGAACAAAAGGCCCATACCACTTCTACCTGTTGAACTGGCAGGTGGTTCCTATTCACCCTCAGCCCACTCACCAGCTTTCATTAGTAGTCACCAGTGTACGGTGAATGTGACCGGGGAGGTTTCAAATGGTTCAATGTAAATGTACCATTTTGCAACAGACACTAGGAACTGTTTTAAATTTCATATTTTTTAAAGGTGGGAGCTCATTATGTTACATAGCCCAGATTTGCCCCACACTCATGACCTTCTTGCCTTCTCCAGAATCCTGGCATTACAGTCATGCACCCAAGTTCATACTCTATTAATTCTTTAGATATTAGCTGGGTACCAAACAGCAGCTCTGGTGGAAAAGTCTGTATACAAGGATATTAATGACAACACTGTTTGTAATCGCATGACCCTGGATACTGTTGCAGGTATGACAATAATGAAATAACTGAAAATTAATACAATTGCTACAAATAACATCCTAAGGAAATGGAAAAATTATAATCCTGTTACAGTGTTAATTTTTCAAGTTACATAAAGGTAAAACAGAGAGAAAACATAAATGTATATACAAAAGAATCACAATTTTGCTGCAGTTTTCTATGTAGGCATAGTATGTGCCTAGAGACAGGGTAAGATGAAAATATACCATAGTCACAATGGTGATTTTCTGGGCTTGTTAAGATCATGGATAGTTTTACTTCTTCTTGGCATTTTTCTGTTTTATCAATTTGCTGGCATACACATAATCTTTTATTCCTCAGCATAATATTTTTATTGGTTATTTGGGAATTTCACAAAGTGCATCCTAATCACACTCACTTTTCAGTCCTCCCTGGTCCATACATAATCTTTTTTAAAAAGGATTTACTTATTTATTTTTTTATTTATGTGTATGTGTGTGAGCCTGCATGAATTTGTATGAACTACATGAGTGCAGGAGCCCACAGAGGCCGGAAGAGGGCATTTGATCTCCTGAAATAGGAGTTACAGGGGTGCTGTAAGCTGCCATATGGGTGCTGGGAACCATCCTGTGTCCTCTGCAAGAGCAGCAAAGCTCTTCACCACTGAGTAGTCTCTCCATCCCCGAGATTATATTCTGTCTATCATCAAACACTATCATATTTGTGCATGTGCTCGTAATTTACACGAACAGTGTTGGACAAGTGGCCTCATCTCCTTTCTCTCCCCTTCCGCTCGTGGGGGGGGGAGGGGACACCTGCACATGTTCAAAGGTATGTGCATTCACAGCCGCCAGAGGTCACCTTTAGGATTCGTCTCAGTTAGAGTTGCTGCTGCTGTGCTGAAACACTGTAACCCAAAGCAACTTGGAGAGCAAAGGGTGTATTTCACTCACAGTTCCATACAACAGTTCATCATCAAAAGCAACGTGGGCAGGAACTCAAGGAGGGTTTAGAACCTGGAGGCAGGAGCTGATGCAGAGGCCATGGAAGGGTGCTACTTACTGGCTTGCTCCTCATGGCTTGCTCAGTCTGCTTTCTTATAGAACCCAGGACCACTAGTGTAGGGGTGGCCCATCCATAATGGGCTGGGCCCTCCCACATCAATCACTAAGAACAGGCCCTTCAGGATTGCCTATATCCCTATCTTTTTTGGGAGGGGTGGTTCGAGACAAGGTTTCTCTGTAGCTTTGGAGTCTGTCCTGGAATTCACTCTGTAGACCAAGCTGGCCTCAAACTCACAGAGATCCGCCTGCCTCTGCCCCAGAGCGCTGGAATTAAAGGTGTGTGCCACCACAGCCTGGCGCCTATACCCCAATCTTAAGGAGGCATTTTTCTCAGGTGAGGCTCCCTCCTCTCTAATGACTATAGCTTGTGTTTAGATGACATCAAACTAGCCAGCACAGAATTCTCACCCTTAATGAGGAAGGCCACCTTCTAGGAATCTACTAGAGCTAAGTTACTTCTGAGGAATGGCCTGTGGTACTCATGCCCCTGTTAGCTGGGTGGAGTTTGTCTTGGTCCTGGAAGTAGGGGGTGTGAGGACAAAGAAGAGAGCTTCTTGATGGAGGATCGAGACCAGGCAGGTGCAAGACAGGGGACCCTCGGCCCGGCTCCAGGGTCTGCCTCCTCCCAGGCTCCCTCATGCCAGTGCTCGTTATCAAGAAGGAGGAAAAAAGCTGGACTAGTGTCAAGTGTATGGTGCAGAGAAGGGACTTGAAGCATCGAGGCTGGTCCCTCATCTCCACTCCCTCACCTTTCTTCCAACCTACTGGGCTCTCTGGTCTAGAATCCCTCAAGAGAATCTCACTCTTCATGTCTCTGTCTCTTAGAGATTAGGTGTGAACAGGGCAAATGTAGGAGTTCTACCCAACACGTGTACTTTGTAGTGTACAAAAAACAAGTGTTTTACTCTCGTGACGAGGACAGTTGCCCCCGGTTTCCTCCTTTGGGGGTCTGTAGTGTCTGCCTCCAGGTGTTATGGTGTGTAAGATTTCTCTTACACACCATGATGTGTGTAATGATGGCAGTTCCCCCACAAACTAAGTGGCCATCAAATGAGTCGATATATAGCAGCCTGCTAAGACAGTCCTAGCCTATAGAAAGGCTGTATAAGAGCTGAGGCCCGTGTTTGAGTACATGCTTAGCATGTTACAGGTACAAGGCTCTGCTTCGGTCTGAGAGGAGGGGAGAGGAGGGGAGAAGGAGGAGACATAAATAGAGAAAGTACAAAAATGCTGGCCCTGGTGGGAATGAGGGATAAGGAATTTGGGATGATGAGCAGAAGAGGGAGGGGGTGCCAGGGTTAGGGCTAGGCAGACAATGACCTGGTTAACGGAGCAGGCTCTCTCTCTATTAAAGCATGGGCTCCAAGCAGGAGAGGTAAACAGAGTGGTAGGTGGCAAAACTTTTCCTCTGCAAAGATAATCTGTTTAAGTTTTTTTTTTTTTTTTTTTAGGGCAGAGCAGGCTCCAGGGAAAATGGCCCCGGTTCTCAAGTCATTGAAAGAGAGCACATCTCTTTTCCACAGAGAGCAGAACTAGCCTACCTCTCCTATGCTTGTTCCCTGCCACAGACTCAGGGACAACCCAAGCAGAGAATAAAGGGGGATAGCACGGATAGCACGTAGGGAAAGATGGCTCTGGGGCTTCTGACCAGAACCCCTCCTTCCATAGGGAGAGCAAGCATGAGGGCATGGCATGCAGCATGGCATGCTTGAGCCCCTGACAGCTTCCTGCAGGTGCCTGCCACTGGCTGCTTCCCACTTCCCACAGCAGGGGAGGGCAGAGCTGCTGCCCAGGACATCCTCTTCCACATGTGGCCCCAATCCTCAGATCCTTAGAGAGCAAAGACCAGAGCAGTTGATCCTTCTCCCTGCAGACAGGGAGGGGGGATGGATGTTAATGGAACTGCCAGGTCAGCTCCCACAAGAGGGCCGACCAGGATGTCCATGGTTGGAGGAAGCCATCTTCCTGCCCCTCGATGCCACCATGTGCTGGTGCCCTGGCTCTCCACACGTCTCCTTTCTCCTGATTCCAACAGGTAGTGATGGGAAGGGGGAACATGAAAAATCTCTAGTCCTGACCTGGTCATCTCTAGTCCTGACCTGGTCATCTCCAGTCTCTGCTTCTCTCCCTTTCCAGCTGAACCTGAGGCCTTCATTATGGTTGGTTGGTCCTCCTCCTGACTGTGGGATTGAACCTAGGCCCTCCTACATGCTAGGCCAAGTGCTCTACCACTAAGCAATAGCCCTACCTCTCTTTCAATTTTTGAGACAGAGCCTCACTAAGTTGACCAGGCAAGCCTTGAATTTGCCATCTTCCTGCCTCACCCTCATTGTAGCTGGGATTACAGGTCTGCAGCCACCAGGTCCAGTGCCCTCATTATGTAGATAACACAAAAATTGGCTACCAATGATATGGATGCTAGGAATACCTCTCTACCTCCCCAGAAGAGACAGAGAGCCCACTGTGATTTGTCCTTTTTCTCTCTGCAACTCTCTACCTGCCCACACCACCCACCCCACACTTGTAGCCTAAGTCAGGTATCTGCAGGGGATTGAGGGCAAACCCTTTGTAAATCCCAGTCTCAGGGCTCAGGGTAAAGGGCAAGACAGAAAACAGAAAGAGCCTCCCAGAAACAAGTGCCTCCCAATGGCTCAAAGTGCACCTCCTGTACTACAAAACAGAACCAGCCTTCCACCCAACTCCCCAATTCTGAAATCCCAGCAATGTGTTTGATGCAGGTTTCTGTATGAAGAGGAAGAGCTGGCTTCCGGTCCCACCCTGACAATGCTGTGGAGCACCCCACCCATCTGTTAGGCTGGGTACAGCTGATAGGAGAGGGAAGCCAGAGCTCTGAATGCCAGTAGCAGGAAAGGCATGCAGATGGGACAAACACAGAGATCTGGGGTAGACACAACATGGACACCCAAAAACAAGGCGAGCCCGTTTCTATGCCAAAGGACCAGGCTACACCAGTGAAAGTGGGACCAGGGATTGTACAGAGCCATACCCCGCCCAATAATAGTGCCAGAAACACTGCATCATTGAGTAATCCCAGAGGAGGAAGACTCGGTGAAGATGGCCTGAGTCCTCTGGGTCTTTGTGTTCAAAGTGTGGTCCGAGGACCCGAGCATTCTCCACATCACTGGGAAGTTCAGCAGAGAGGTGAATGCAGCACATTCAGATCTGCATGCCAGGAAGTGATGCCTCTGATTGTGCCACAGCCCTGTGTGAGCAGAGTTGGTTAGAGCCAGGTGGCACTGTTGGTGACCAACTCTGTCTTCAGTCAATTGAAAAAAGTTCTGCTGTCCTACAGCCAATCAAAGCCAAATGAATGCATAACAAGAGCACAGGGCGGTAGGGAGAGCCCAAACCCTTCCTACTCCCTCCCTTGTGCCCAGTGATCTAGGAGAGAGGCTGGCTAAGAGAGGGGGTGTCCCTCCCAGTAAAGATCATTCAGACCAGATCTCTCCTCTCTCCCTCTCCTTCTTGTTCCTAACCTCTGCCACTCTTTTTGAAGCAGGGTCGCATTTATGCCAAGCTGGCCTCAAACTTACTAGGTAGCCAAGGATGACCTTGAACTTCTGAGCCTCCTGCCTGGCATATAACCAGTTCTCTGTTGTGCTTAGGATCAAACAAAGAGCCTTATGCACTCTAACAACGACACTACATCCCCAACTAAATAAACCAGGTTTTATTGAACCCCTAATGGTGGGGTTCTACTCTTCTTTCTCCCCACCCCACCTCCAAAAAATAGATACATACACAAAGAAGTTGCATTCACTGAATGGGGTGGATTCACAGAGGCCACCCATGTGCCCAAGCTGTCTGCTCCCAACCTGCAGCAGCCTGGGTGTCTGTTCCTCCCTGCCCTATGTCAGGGGCCTTGGAACTGAGACATAGCCTCTGCCTTGCCTTGAGAGTTTGCAAGCTTGGAGGATGCCTCGGAAGAAAAAGATTTGTTTCCAATCTGTGAAGGGGCCCTTGGGGTGTGGTATTAGAGGTAATAGGGTCCATATGCACAATGGGGATCCACACAAAAACTTCCCAAAGATGGTGAGACAGATGGTTTCCGTGTTGTTTAGTTTTTGTTAAGCATCCCATAAATACTCTATCTTTATGGAAGTGAGCATCCTAGACAGGTATGGCAAGCCAAGTAAAAGGGCCTTCTGAAAATGATGACAACCTGACCCCTGGAATTGTGGTGCCCAATATGACAAAGGGGACACTGGCAGATATGATGAGGCTGTAAGTCTGGAGGTGGGAAGCCTACAGTGGGCCCTTGAAAAAGAAGCAAGACTCATGTCCAAGTAGGTCAGAAAGACAGGAGGAGCTGAAGATGCTGTGTCCTGGCTATGAAGGACTAGGATAAGCCCATGAGCTGTAGACTTTATTAAAACTCTCAATGCAAAGGAATAGCTTCTCCCCAGAACCTCCAGAGAAAGGCAACTGGGAGGGTGAATCCTACACCACTTACTTCCACCACAGTAAGATAGGAAATTTATGTTGTCTTAAACTGTAGAGTTGTAACTTGTTACCACAGCAACGGGAAGCTGGTGCGCTTAGACCTTGACAGGGAGAAACCAGTGCCTGCTGGGCTGGAGCTGTGGGCAAATCTGCAGCCAGCAGAGCAAAATCGGAGCCTGGGATGACAGAATGGGGGAGGCTGGCTACAGAGTGCTCAGCCTGTGACCTCACCCTTGGCTGCCCTGGCACCCTGACGCCTGTCAACCCATGGTTATATGCATGACCGGGCCCAAAAGGGATCCTTGTCAATGCTGTGCCAAAGGTGGGGGTGTGGCAAGTGGGCTGGTGGCCAGGAGGGAGCTCAGTCAGCCCCAGGCTGCAGGCAGGAAGCCGGCAGAAACTGGACACACACTCTCTCTGCTGCATCCCAGATTCTCATTTTTCTGTCTCTCTGCACCCTCTTGGCTTCCCCTGGGAGAGTGAGAAGGGACTTTGGGAATGAGGACACAGCCTCAGCTTAGTGGCTGAGCAGCTAGATGGCTGTGGGCAGATGCCTTTGCCTCTCTGAGCCTGTATTGTCCTCTAGAAGGGAAGTCCTATTCTCCACGTCACAGGGTTTTATAGTGTCATAATGACTGTATACGGTCCTGGCATTGAGCAAACCCTGCCAGGACTGCCAGTATTTGCATTATCTTTACATGGTCCTGAATTGCCCACTGACACAAATCAAAGCTGATCTCCCCTGCTAGGTGCTGAGTTCTTCAAAGGAATGAGTGCCCTGTCCATCTCTGAGCCTCAGCATTGCTATACCTGGTTCACTTATGAGTGACAGTGTTTTAGAGATAGTCACACAAGGAGAGCAGACAGCATGCATGTAAAGATTGTGTTTGTGGTGTGCTTGGAAAGCGATAAAGCAGAAAAAGGGGATAGGTAGGGAGAGGAGTGGGTAAACTCGTGTGTGTGCGTGCGTGCGTGCGTGCGTGCGTGCGTGCGTGCGTGTGTGTGTGTGTGTGTGTGTGTGTGTGTTGGGAGGCCTATCAAGATACCCCTGGAGTAGACACCTGTAGGAAGGGAAGGGAGTAGGCAGAAGAGGGCTATCTGGAAGAAGTAGACAAAAAGGACCTAATGGGAGCATGGGGAGAAGGAGGCCAGAGAGGATGCACCACAGGGCAAAGAAAGCAGGGCAGTTAGCAAGGTTTGCTATGTAGGGGTCAGATCACAAAGCGACTTGAAGGTCACAGCAAAGAGCCTGGCTTTTACTGTAACAAAAACATTACAGGGCCTTCGAAAGCTCCAACTTACATCTTGAAAGGGTCAACCAATCACTGTACTTAAAAGGCTCTAGAAGGAGGCAACAGTGAAGCTGGGAAAAATCTAGGCTCACTGCTATCACGCAGGTAAGAGGTAGTCATGGTTTGGGTGGTAGAAGAGACTAGGAGTGGCCCAATAGGCTGTATTATGAAGGCAGGGCCTACAGGGCTTGCTAATGGATTAAATCTGCCGTGTGAGAAAGAAGGAAGGGTGTCTGGGAAGTGTGGTAGAGAATTACACATGGCAGCATAGCTGGTCCATGGCGGGGGACAGACTATTCTGTGAGAAACATTTCTAGTTGTGTGTATACTGGTGTTTCTGGACAAGGTTGACATTTAAATCCACAGACAGAGCCAACCTGATGGCTGGGTGGGCATCACCTTATCCCAGAGGAACCTAAATAAAGCAACAACAACCAAGGCTGAGGAACAGTTCACTCTCTCAGCTTGCTGTCTCCCAGCTAGGATAGAGGTCTCCTGTTTAGGAACTAGTGAGTGTTCTGGGTCTCCCCATTGCTGACTGCAGCCCTTGCACTTTCTATCAATCCCTATTATCATGGAAATTGGGTTCCCCGCGATGGTTCTGTCTCTAGGTCTGTCTCACCATCTCTCTCTCTCTGGACAGTCTCGAGGGTAGACAGGCAGACACATAGATGCATGAATCATTGGATTTGTTTCTCTGGAGAACTCATCTAATGTATGGGGTCAAAAGTTCGGTACTGGTCATGTTCAAGGTGAGATGCAGAGGCTGTGAGATGAGGTCTTGGTTGAGTACAGACCAGCTAACTGAACTGACCTGAAGACCCCACATCTGTCTCCTGACTCAATGAGTGGTTTTCTCCTTAGGTCCCCAAGACCTAACCCTTAACCTCCTCTCTTCTCTTTACAACAGTTGTAGTCTCCAGATTTGTGTCCTTCTTGGATAACTGAACTGTTTGTGAACCATCTCATGACCCTGCCTAACTCCCCCTCTCCCCTACCTCTATGGCTATTTGATATAAGTGGGACCCTGAGCAGAGGGTTCCCACTCATGTCAGCATGCACAGAACACTGCTGGGATACTTCACAGGCACAAGGGAGCAGCCACGCCCAGGCAGGCCCAGGGTTCAACTAGCTGGTGACTGAAAGCTACTCCCTCCCTCTGAGTCTCATTCATGCCAGCCATGATAATAGACTCTATGCATTACTGACTCGCAGCTGAGGATATGACAGCCTAGCAGGTACGGGTCGGGAGTAATAAACAATGGTATTATAGAGATTTTCCCTCACTCTTCTGGGCTACCACAGCTAGCCTCTTTCCGAGGTTATTTTGTCCTCTGTGCTCTTTCTGTCCTTCAGAAGCCAAATTTACTATGGACGTTGGCAACCAGGGAATGGTTGTCAAGGGCCAGGCTTTTAGAACGCTGTCTGTTGCCTTGGAAACGCCTTGCTGGGTTCCTTGGCAGTCGGTGGGTTCTGGCGCCATCTGCTGGATGAAGAGCCACACTGCTTCTGAAGCACCCAGACCTAGACGTCCCATCCCGGAACAGGAACCGCTGCGGTTCTGCGCCATCACCTCTCCACAGAAAAGTTCTTTACTTCTTTTACCTTCAGATTTCTCCCAGAGACTCGAACTGGGCCTCTGTGGATTACAGGGAGGGTGGAAGCCATGTCCTTCCCCACAGCTAGAGGAAGCGGACCCGCAGAGTGGAGGTCTGGAGGAAGTCCCTCCCCTTAATTGATTTTCTGTAGTGCGGAATCCGCAGTGCAGACTTGGAATTTTGCTTTTCAGTCGCCTGAGTTTGCCAGGAGGGTGCAGCCAGGATGAAGAAGCTAGAGTTGGAGATTGGAGACTGACGGTTGGGGTCACAGCAAGGTCCTTATGTAAACTCCCCTTCCTCCTGCCCTTCTCCTCACAAGCCTTTCTGTTCCAGGTGACCTAGTGCTATTAACTTCCTTCTTTTTTCAACAAGACAGTTAGTAGCCTGATGAGACGCTGGGTCTCAGTTCATTCTGCCTCATTTTCTCATGACTAAGAGAAAACAGCAGACACCTGCTGGGTTGACTTGCATTCCAGGTGATCCGTGCCTGAGGAAGCCCCTACCCTCTCCCCACCCTGAGATAAGCCTGTGTGCAAGGTACAGGGCAAAGTGGCTTATCTGAGATCCAGGGTCAAAAGACAGAAAGCTGTTGTGCCTCTGAAGGTGCATCTCTTTCCCAGCCATTGTCACCAGTAAAGAAACTTCGGTCTGAAGCAAGGGAGAGCCTGGCTTCTCTCTGTTGCAGCAAAGCACTAATTTCAGCCCATATGCCCCTGGCCACCTCTCGCTGGGCGGGGAGCAAAGGTGGCAAATAGTCTCAGAAGCTAAAAGGACAGAGCAGAAGGCTGGGGACCAAGGCACCCTCTTCTTCCTAACTGAGCTAGAAGAAAGGTACGTCTAGGAGGGCGACTCCTCCCTCACACCTCAGGTGAAGGGCTCTGCTATGGTACAACAGCTGTACTCGGTTGCCTCTACTCTTTCTGACCAGACTCTGCAGTCAAACTCTCCAGATAAAGTCCTAAAGGGTCGCTATGGGTGTGGAGAGGTAAGGAGGATTGGTCTTCCAATGCCCTAAGTCATATCTGTATGTAATGCTAGGCTCAGATTCCAGGTCCCACAAGTCGAAGAGGAATTTGGAAGAACAAAGATGCAGTGTTTAAAGGCAGGGAAAGGAGCTGTCCCTACACCTTCATGGCTGAGTCCCTCTTCCTCTTTGGATCTCCTTCCCAGATGAGAGGAGGACCAGGGGAAGCTCTTCACTCACAAGGGTTGCTGTCTCTCCTGCCTTCTAGGCTGGGCCATCTACTTCCTGATTGACACTAAGTTGAAATGGCCCTTAGGGGAGAGAGGCCAAGGTCTATCCTGAACTCCTGGCTCATACCATTTGAAACCTTCTTTCTCAGCTCTCCACGGGAGACCAGAAGCAAGGAATGCTCAATACATCTCCTTCATCTGTCCCCATAGTACACCAGGGATGGCCAAAATGCTCCTGGCTGAGATGACAGAAATGTGAGGCGTCTGCTGCTCCATTCGCCCTCTGCTGAACACTGGGCCTCCCATAGTCCCTGGCTCCACCCCTGCTCATCTTTCTATCCTTGCTGGGGATGAGGCCAGCAGCCAAGGCTAAGTACCAGCAGGTCTACCTGGCCTGCCTTTTCCATGCCCATGATTGCCCAGGGACTGATTGGTGTTACTGTGGGGACCTGGGGCACTGGCTGGCGGCCCACTAGTGATGCACAGTCTCCCTGAGTGGCTGCACCTTCACACCAATGCTGTGCTACCACAGCACAGCCTAGTCTCTGATAAGCCATGTTGATGACAGTGAAGTGCCATATAGCACCAGAGTGCCTGGGAGAGGCACCTGAACCATGCCAAGCAGGCTGAACTCCTGATGAGCACCGAGTTCTGCTGACCAGGCACTGTTCCCAGCTGCTTCTGCATATCTGCTGGTAATGAGCTTCCTTCCCAGAGCATCTGTCCCACTGGAGTATTGACCAGTGGCTGAATTGACAGCCAGAGTGAGCATGTTGTCTGAGTTATCCCCCAGACCCTAGTCATCCTATCCCATGGGGTCATGAACCCATGGGATAAGTGTTGAGTTATCTGAAATTGTTTTCAAAAACACATGCTTTGGAAAGAGTCTCAGAAATCATGTGTTTGGAAGCCATTTTCCTCTCCGGGGACAGTGATTCTCCAAGTTTGCTAAGCATCAGAAGCTGGGGGCTCAATGATCCTGAGCTTCCGGCCTCTCTGGAATAGCCTGAAACATATCCAACTATGATGCTTGATCTATCTGTCCACTTGAAGAGCTCTAGAATCCCTTGGGAGATGGGGCTCTGGGCATGTCTGTGGGGGATTATCTGGACTAAGGTCATTGAGGTGACAAGACCTGCCCACTGTGGGTGACACCATCCCACAGGCTTGAGGTTGCTCATTACTCTTCCTTATTATGACCCAAGATAAACCCTTTCCCCTTTAAGTTGAGAGTATTTTATCACAGCAAGGAGAAGAGAAACTAAGACACCTTCTGAGCCAGGACTTCCTCTAGAAAGGTCAGCCAACGCTAATGAACTCCAGACCATTGGGGCTTACCGGCTTGCAAAGCAACCTATTCTAGTGTTAGCACTATTGGTCAGTGAGAGCGAATTCAAAGGGAGAGTTCCCCTTTGATCCACACAACGCTTGATTCAGAGTGACCTGGCCTGATATCTGTCTAAAAGGCTGGACCTCTTTTCCACCTCAATGGATGATGGATGGGTCATGCTGCGCCTGTAGGGTATCTCATTTAGTTCATCCCTCATCTTTTACCACCTTATGGGACCCAAGCATCCTCCTACCAGCTAGGTCGGTCACCTTTGACTTTTAGGTACCTACAGGGCCACAGACTCTGGGGCACAAGGCCTCTAGGAACTCTCTGGAAAGTTTCTGAAGGCTGTAGCAAAACCTGGTAAAGATTCAGTGTTCAACAGTGTCTGGCCCATAGCCAAAAGGCTTACTGTGAGTGGGGCCTGGGTAAGAGCAGCCATCTTTAGGGTGTGTCAACTGGGCCCTGAGTAGTCAGGAGCATTTCTGGATCACCATCACAAACCAGGACCTTTGCTACCCTCCGATCTTCCCCACCACGGGGGTTGGGGGCAGGAGCATTTCCAGGACACCTTCCACTCCACCCACCTGTGTTCTGCTTAAGCCAAGGTAGGACAGCTTTGTGACCACTGCCGACCTCTACCAGCAGTGTGGCAAAAACAGTGTGACTGTCCCAAGACCTCTGAGCTCTAGAGACCTGGTCTTCTGTCTAGGTTGTCTGAGGAAGCTGCCACCTCCTGCTACAACATCCAGATATGTTTTCAGATGCTTTGGAAGGCAACATCTGTTCAGCAGGGAGTCAGAGGCTGTAAGCAGTTTTGCACCACGGCAGGCACCTGCAGCTCACCCATCTATCCGCCTTGCTCCACTGGTGAGGTCGTAGGTGTTGAGTGGTCAGGGACCCTTCCGTACCCTAACTCCCACCTGTTCAAGGTTGCAGTGGGAGCTACAGTGAACCATTCTGTGATACTTCCCAGGTGCAGGAGCTGCTGCTGGGCAGCTGCCCCAGGCCTGGCAGACTTCTCTCAGATGGCCCAGCTGCATCAGTACACCAAGTGTGGTAACCCCTCCTCATCTTCCTGTAGAGGCCAGGCCCTAACGGGACTTGACAGTCACTCCCAGGACAGGCCAGCCACCCTGTGGTCTGAGGACAGAAACGGGATGGCAGAGGCATTGATGACTGCTTGATGTGTTCGGATTATTTAATATACAGTGATGCAGTTGTGACCCCAAAGTGTGCAAAGTCAAAGCCTTCAGCTGCAGCTGAGAGGAGAGGGCAGGAACGGTACACCTGGGGACGGTGGCGACTCAGGAATGGAGGGCAGGTGGTCCTATTCAGGCCCTCTCCAGGTTCAGAGATGGGGTAGTAGGCTGAGGAGCAGGGGCCCATGGGAGCCTCAAGCCAGAGGAAGGGGGCAGAGACCTCCCTCTGGCCTAGGTCCAGAACCCACAGTGCCACACGGCTGAGGACAGAAGTCCAGGGATGGGTCAGAGGCAGGGTCAGGAGAGCACCATTTCCTGGGGGGAAGGGGCCAGAGACAGAGGTGCCCTACAGGAGAAGCCAGGAGGGGCCACCTTCCCCAGGGGTCAGAGTTGGGCATTTAGGCCAGAGCAGGCTGCAGCGAGAAGAGACCTGAGGCAGGCACAGGGCCTGTGAGCCAAGACTGGCTGGGCTCGGGGCTGACGAAGAGGGACCCCAGAGCAGAGCATCTCATGGGGCAGCCTGATACAGGGAGCAGCCCAGAGAGGAGCCACAGTCCCCTCAGACTCTAGTCCTCTCCCTGGGCAGGCGCAGGGCCTGTGAGCCAAGGCTGGCTGGGCTCGGGGCTGACGAAGGGGGACCCCAGAGTAGAGCATCTCATGGGGCAGCCTGATACAGGGAGCAGCCCAGAGAGGAGCCACAGTCCCCTCCCTGGACAGGAGCTGGGGAACCCATAGTGCAAGTCCATGGACCACTCAGTTGTGGAGGGAGGCTGCTCCTGGAGTGGGACCCCGGGGTTCACTCCCTCCACCGCCGGCCTCAGTACAGCCGCTTCTCGTAACTGTGAAGGCAAAGTAAGAGGGAGCTAAGAGAAGGTGCGTGGGCCCTAATCCCTTCCCAGCATCCTCTTACCCAAGATCCCCCATATTGGCAAGAGGGCGAGGGGCTGAAGAGTTTGCCTCTCAGCCAGGGGCCTAGAAGAGGCAGAGGTGGCCCTGGACCTCTGTCTTCCTTTGGCCAGGCCTCCATGAAAACCCACACCAGTCCCAGAGACAGCTTTGCTCCTTCCAGCCATTGCCACACCTGAGTGGACTGTTCTTGTTGCCGAGGAGGAAGAGACAGCTCAGGAAAGCAGAGCTATCATCACAGAGCAGACTTCAACTAGCTCAACCTTCGGTGCCCTATTAGCACTGTGCCCCCCACCCATGAATGGGTGGCTCGGACCCCTACAATGGGGTAGCCCAGGTCTGTTATCACAGGTATCTCTAACCTCAAAATTAGATTTATGTTTTGGTTGGATGAGGGGCTGTGGCTGGCCTCCCCCACCACGGTGTTGGGAATTAGAACTAGAAGGGTCCAACGAGGTCTATGTCTCAGGATTAGACTCCAGCACTACCTCCCACCCAATTCCCATTCTCCCAGCCCCATGACCCACCCAGACTGCCCCTGCTCTATTCTACGCCTGGCCCCGGCAGCGCAGTTACTTACACGGCAGAAAGGTATAGCTATGGGAGGGTAGGGCAGAAAGAGAGACAAGTTAGATGCCCGCCTATGTTTAGGGAGATATGTCCTCTTGACCAGGGCGGACTGCATGCCTACAACTACTGCTGCCAACTAGCTGGGCCCCCAACCCACAGTCACACCAGCACTGGGCCTGGCATCTGTCTCTCTGCCCGTCTCCCCACCAGAGGGTTCATGCCCCCATTTTCTGCCTGCCTGGCTGCCTGCCTGGCGCCACCACCAGCAAGAACCTAGTACCACTAGCCGCTGCCACCAGCCACCAAGCTTCCAGAGCAAGCAAGATTTAGGGAGCCTGGGAGGGGCTAGCAGCCAGCTTGCATGAGGGCTCCACAACAAGGTTCCAGGGTGAATAGGGTGACAGAGAGGCCACGTGGCCCTTGGACCCTTTGTGCTTTCAACCTGCCCCGCCCGGCACCAGCAGGTTACTAACTTACGAGTGTAGGCCATGCACACCGCCTTCTATCTGGGCCGACATGGTCCGCTTCTCAAACTTGAGCTCCCCTGAGTACATCATGGATCTGGGAGGTGGGCAGGCGAATAGGTCAGGAGCACCCCAGAAAACAAGAAAGTGGAGGAAGGAGGGAATCCTCCCAAGACCCTCTGCTGCCCCTCAAGTTACAACACTCACCGCAGGACAGACAGGCTTTGGGCCCCAATATCCTGGCAGCCATGCTGGATCCCCGCTATGAGGTAGGGCACAAACTTCTGAATGGAGCCTTTATCCTGGATGGAGCCCGAGACTCCCTGTGCAATCTTCACTTTATCCCCCTCACTGCATGGAGAGTGGGGAGGCTGAGCCCAGCAGCCTAAGGCTCAGAATTCCCACCCCACCTCTCCAGGGTACAGGCAGAAAAGGTACACACAGGAGCATCTCTGCAGCAGCAGAGAC
The DNA here is from genome assembly GCA_030556225.1 of Cricetiscus sungorus. Taxonomy (NCBI): domain Eukaryota; kingdom Metazoa; phylum Chordata; class Mammalia; order Rodentia; family Cricetidae; genus Cricetiscus; species Cricetiscus sungorus. The sequence continues at coordinate 26,548,882 of JANBXA010000097.1, read as the reverse complement.
CATGTGGCCTCTAGATCAAGTATCCCAAGCTCTGGTCAGGTCAGGCTGCACCTGCCGTGTGTGTGTGTGTGTGTGTGTGTGTGTGTGTGAGAGAGAGAGAGAGAGAGAGAGAGAGAGAGAGAGAGAGAGAGAGAGAGAGAGAGAGAGAGAGAGAGAGAGAGAGAGAGAGAGAGAGAGAGAGAGAGAGAGAGAGAGAGAGAGAGAGAGAGAGAGAGAGAGAGAGAGAGAGAGAGAGAGAGAGAAGAGAGAGAGAGAGAGAGAGAGAGAGAGAGAGAGAGAGAGAGAGAGAGAGAGAGAGAGAGAGAGAGAGAGAGAGAGAGAGAGAGAGAGAGAGAGAGAGAGAGAGAGAGAGAGAGAGAGAGAGAGAGAGAGAGAGAGAGAGAGAGAGAGAGAGAGAGAGAGAGAGAGAGAGAGAGAGAGAGAGAGAGAGAGAGAGAGAGAGAGAGAGAGAGAGTTCCTAAAACTGGGGTACCGGGATGGCTGCCATCTGAGGTCAAGAGCACAAAGACGAACCTGAAGTATCGTTTCTGGCTGCTGCTGTTCTTCTCCATGGCGTCCAAAGAACCCATGCCCCGGTACTTCTTAAGCCTCACCCCATCTGAGAAGAAGTATTCGCCGGGGGCCTCGGTGGTGGCAGCCAGCAGGGAGCCCATCATCACTACAGAGGTCAAGGTCGAGGGATGAACGCCTCCTCCTCCACAGTATTCCCATTGAACCCCAGCTCCACCTGCCCAATCCAAAGCGCTCCCCTCACCTGTGGAGGCTCCAAGTGCCAGGGCCTTGACCACATGGCCCACGGTCTGGATGCCACCATCAGCTATTACTGGAACCCCAAAGCGCCGGGCATACTCCGCCACCTTGTAGACAGCAGTGCCCTGGGGTCGGCCGCAGGCCATCACTGGAGAAAGTGGGATGCACAGGACAGACATGAGTCAATGGCCCCTTCTTGTGTCTATCAGCACTAATGGAGAAGGGATGGGGAGAGATGGTGTTTCTGAGGCCTGAAGCGGGACCCAACAGCAACAGCGGGGGGGGGGGGGGGGAGTGATTCTAGGTCCCTAAGTCACCCACCACCATTAGCATCACAAGGGAAATGGATCAGGGGACCAGTGCCAGCCTCCAGAAAACAGGAGCTCAAGACTGGTGGTCTCTAGCAGGAGTCCTCTGTATTAGCAGCTAATACCAGAGTTGGGTTCTTGCGGCCTCCTTTGTTTTTCTCTCATATTCCCTCCCCCTTGGGGAGTTCCCCTCGACTATTACATGTGGCAATGGGGATTCCTAACATCCCTGGATGTTCAGAGACATGTTTTCCTCATACCTTAGGCATGATCTGGTCACAAATGCCATCCAAGCCCTCATCTGTCTTCCAACACACACCTTATAGTAAAGTGTCGTACCAACCCAGAGAGTCTCCACAACCAGGTCTGAAAAGCAGGTTGGTCCACTCCCAAAACTCAAACACCCTCATCCGTCTATACCATTTGCCTCTTCCTTAACTATTCTCAAGACAGGGTAAAGCCTGGGCATGGGCCATCCTGAACCCACCTCCTGAGAAAGCCTAGTGAGCTCATATACCTACAGTGATGCTGTGAGGCCATCTTGGCCAGGGTGGTCCTAAATGTCAGTCTTTCCTCCTTCCCCTGGGGGTACCCACCTTCCTGGGTGATGCAGATGGAGCCACAGCCCATGCCCACACGAAGACCGTCCACACCAGCATCAATGAGGTTCTTGGCCTGGGCCGCTGTCACCACTGGGAATGGAGGAAGCAGTCAGAGGAATGTGAGGATGATGTCCCCGCTCTGAGGAACATCCCAGAATCATACTCTTCCTCCCCAAACCTAAGCGCTAGGCCAAGCCCATCCTACCCCTTGCCCCATTTGCCTGGGACAATGTCACTGCCTAGGAGTTGAGGACAGAGAAGGGTCAGCCCACACTCACCATTTCCCCCAATCACCTGGAGGTGAGGGTACTTCTGCTTGATATAGTATACCATGGCAATCTGATACACTGAGTTCCCCTGGGATGAATCCTGTGAACGGGGACAGAAAGGCTCAAGCTAGGCAGCCAAGTCCCCTGGCTGCAGGGGGATGAACCCCTGAAATCATACCAACTGCGAACCAGAGGGCTCGTTCTTTTTCTGGAAAGTTACTTGATAACTCTTAGCGGATTCTCTCAAAAGGGCCTGTCAAAAAGTTTAACAAACCCACGGTATTAACTTGCAGGTGTTGCCTGTTCCTACTTTCTGTACAAGTCCATTCCTATGACAAACAGATACTACTAATCAGCCTGCCAACTCACTAGCCCAGTGAAGCCACTGAACATATATAAAATCCAGCTCAGTGCCTTGCAAGTGGAGGCCTCTCAGTGGATGTGAGCTGTAATTATTTAGGGTAAATAAATTTATATGTGGGGAGAGCCCTTGGAGAAATAGCAAGTACAGTTTGTTCTGGGCTCTACGATTAGCCTAATTCTGACACCAGAGAAAAGTGATGTGGGGAAGGGGGCAGAGACTCAATAGGGCTGTATGGACCCAAACCTGACACAGAGGAGCCCACTGCCTCCTTACTAGTACTATGACATCAGCGCCAGCCTGAGTGAGCAGGTCCAGGCGGTATTTGTCATCTTCCCGGGTGCCCACAGCTGCTCCACACAACAACTGTTTGTGGGCGTCCTTGGAGGCTAAAGGATAGTCTCTGTTCTTCTTCAGGTCTGTGCGTGCAATGATGGCTACCAACTCATCTTGATCGTTGACTATGGGCAGCTTCCCTGACCAGGAGGAAAGAGGAGCAGGCGTCAGGATGAAAATGGAACCAGAGACCACTGAAGTACCTAAATCAGCCACTAGGTGACAGCACCCACCTCTGGACCTCTTCCCAAGAGACAGGAAGCAAAGAACCTTCCCAAACAAGTAAGTTCCTCTCTGTCCTGGTGCCTGGACAGTGTCCTGACCCCTGAGGGCTGGCAGCCTTTCACCTGCTGGGCCAGGTCATAGCACAAAGTACCCAGATAAGGCACTATGGGAGATTTCCCTGAGGGAAGAACAGGGATCCTCCCTGCCTATTACAAACCACAAAGAACTCTACACTGGGGACCTGGGAAGCAACAGCCCCCAGGGACCTAGCGAAAGTTATCAAATACACTTAACTGAAGGACTTTGAGAAGCCAACTGGAAACTTTTCTTCTTCTTCTTCTTCTTCTTCTTTCTTTTCTTTTTTTTTTTTTTTTTTTTTTTGACACAAAGTCTCACTATGTAGCTATGGCTGCCCTGGGGCTTGGTATGTAGACCAGGCTGTTCTCAAGTTACAGAGATATCCACCTGCCTCTATCTCCTGAGTGCTGGGATTAAAGGCATGTGCCATCATGCCTGGTTACATGGTCAATTGTTTGAGACAAGGTCTTATTACATAGCCTGGAACTTAAAATCCTGCTCCTCCCTCTGAAGTCCCGGGAATATAGGCATAAGCCACCATGCCCTGCTCCCGTCTCGTGTGCAATCCTTTCTTATGCTGTTGTGTGTGCATACACGGAGATGAGACAACTTGCCAGAGTTGGTCCCCTCTTTCTGACACATGGGTCCCTGGGATAGAACTCAGGTCATCGGGCTTGGGGGCAAGTGTCCTCCGGATGCCCTTGTCTGCCTTGCTGGTTCATAGGAGGTGTAGAAAGCAGCACTTCCAGACTTGCTTTGCTAGGGATGGAACCCAGGGCCTCCCACGTTAAATACAAACTCTGCCTCTGCCTCAGCCTCATAACCTCGGCGCTTCCCCAGACTTTTAAGAACAGAGAGCTCTTTTACTACGACAAGCACCTCTCAGGACTAGTAGGGAAAACATATCAGGAAGACACTGAATTAGGAATGAGCTTCCGCAAGCCAGCAGCAGAGTACCAGGGATCCTGCTCCAGGATGCCTGGGGTTATTATTCAAGTTTTCCCCAAGACCAAGGGTCGTTTCTGGGCCAACATGAAAGGCTGGGAAATAATGGCCATCCTACTGTACAGGAAGTGGGGCTGGGATGTCTACTCCCTGGTACCTTTCTTGCTTCGCTGCAAGATCTCATTTGCCTCTTTCAACGTCACGCCTGCTGGAGCCACCACCAGCTCGATCCGTGGTGTCATCACCTGTGGGGCCAGGAACATTTGCCTGCATGTTGGCAGGTGAACAAGAAGAACCAGGCCTCCCTACGGTCCCTGGTCACAGGTACCAATCTGGGGCCCCTGAGGGTGGAGCTCCCTCTGTGCTTCAGCTCTGCATTCCCTGCCCTGCAAGCACCTCACTGAGGAGGGTGGTGTGGTCCTTCTCAGCAAGGAAGTCGATGTCTCGGGAGGTAACGATGCCCACCAGCTTGCTACCCATGGTGCCTGTAGCGGTGATAGGGATGCCAGAGAAGCCATGTCGCATCTTGGCCTCCAGAACGTCACCCACGGTGTGGGAAGGGCTCAGGACCACAGGGTCTGTGATGAAGCCTTGTTCAAACTTCTGTGGGCAGAAGAAAAGAGCTGCAAGAAACCCAGAGGCGGCATGTAGCCTGGCCACGAGGGACAAAGGGGACTCTGGTGTGCCAAGAGAAGCCAGAGCCCTCGACAGGGTGAGAGCCAACGGGAACAGGAGGGCTGAGCCCATATTCCATCTTGAGGAAGGGCGCCTAGGACCCACATCAGCTAGTTAGAGGATGAAGCCAGACGCATCTTTTCGAGGAGGGGACCAGTACTTGCCTTGACCTTCCGTACTTCATTGGCCTGGAACTCTGGGGTGCAGTTATGGTGAATGAAACCAATTCCTCCCATGAGCTGGTATAGAAAGGAAGTATGGTAAAAGCCAAGGGCTAGCCTCCTCTGACCTGCCCCTTTGCACAGCCCCTCCTGCTGCCCTGGAGTCCCCACCCAGGCAAGAGACTCACAGCCATCGCAATGGCCATGTCCGCCTCTGTCACGGTGTCCATGGGAGAAGAGATCAGCGGTGTCTTCAAGGTGATCTTCCGGGTCAGGGCTGATGTTAAGTCCTAAGGAGAGAAGCATGGTCCATTGAAGGGTTTTATCAGCCTCGAACAAACATTTGCCAGAATCTGTATCCTGTGTTGGATGGGGGCTGGGGGCACAGCAGTGAGCAGTACAGTCCATGGGGAGCTGACCATTCCACTTGGAAAGACAGAAGCCATGAGGTACATGGACAAGGTCATTTCAGTTGCAATGAAAGCCACAAGGAATACCAGGAATCCCAAAACGAGGCAGAAAGATAAGGAGTTCAAGGCTAGCCTTGACTAATACATAATTCCAGGCCAGCCTGGATTATATGAAACAAAAAAGAACAGTAAAGAGGAAAGGGAAGGAGGGAGGAAGGAGGAGAGAAGAGAAGGAAGGGGAGGCCAAGGACAAGTGACACTAGGAGCACAGTAAGTGGATTCTAGGTGACAAGGGCTGGTGGCAAAGGGAGACCAGGAAGGCGACTATTAGCCATGTAGGAACATAAATGGCTAAGGATCTAGAGATCAAGACAAGGGTCAGGATAGTTAACATAGGCTGCACATCCCTAGTCCAAAATGCTTTAAAAACCTCAAGTGTTTTGAGTAGTGACATGATCATAAGTGCAATGTTCTACACCTGACCTCATATGGCAGGTTACCTTCAAATGAAAAAAAAAAAAGTACTGTATAAAATTACCTTCAGGCACATGTAAGGTATAAATACAATATAAAGGACTTTTGGCTTAGATTTAGGTCCATTACCAAGACTTCTCAATATATATATACATATATATATATATATATATATATATGCACATGTTCAAAAAAAATCTAATTTAAAATCACTTGGTCTTGAGTATTTTGGATAAGAGACACTCTACCTAAATACATTTGCAGGTTGTCAGCCTACACTTTACTATGTAAGGCTAGGCCATGACCCCTTCTGAGATTCAGGCCAATAAATACTGATCTAGCCCCCAAACCCTCCACACAGACTCTGGCTTAAAAACGTTGAGACTCACAGGCCCCTGCAGCACACAGATCTCAGAGTGTGAGCAGAGCCCATGCCTAGAAAAGCACACTCTCTCTCTATCCATCATGCCACAAACGATCACCATCTCCCTGACCCTGACCAGGCAGCCGTCTTTCTAGCTCTCCTTAGCAGCCAGACCAGAGTTTGGCACAAAGCCAGGGTGCTCAGTAAACTTGGTTAAACTAAGAAGCTAGGGCCCTCCTGACAGCTATCAGAGGGGAACAACCAGCAGAGCTCAAATTTCCCCTCCAAAAATCTGTCTGGGTCCTCAATATAGGAACGATCTAGGCACATGCAGGCTCCCAGGCCTTTCGTGAGAATGGAAATAGAGAAACAGCTGTTTTAAATGGGTGTGAATTCAAGACAGGATCACTGCACCTTTTCCTAACCTGACTTACATCACCACTCTTCTCACCCGCATATGGCTCACTGCTAGCCCCTCATGGAAAGCAAAGCATTGTGTCTCATTGTAACTGTCCAGAGTCCTCCCTGCCCACCCCACCCCCACCCCAGTCCTACCCCTTCAAACCCTCTTGCCAGTTCTTGTCCATTATGGGTCATTGCCCAATCACTGAACACTGTATTCAAAGTGCCCATAATTTCAGAGCATAGTCCTTGCTCAGCATTTCAGACAACGGCCAATCCTCATTGTCTGTATAATAAAGCAGCCACTCCCAACCCCTCTCCTCCTAGCAGGGCCTCTGCTGAGCCTATGCTCCAACTTCTTGGGTGACAGCATCCTCTAAACCCGTGTGAGGCTGCCACTCAATTTTCTCCAGGATCCCCCACTCCCAACCCAGGCCAGATGCCTCTACTCCATTCAGACCTGACATCCTTTGCCCTGCGAGCCAGTTCCTCCCACAACAATAAGGGTAACAGCCACAGCATATTCCCCAGGAAAGCCTCTCCCACAACCTGCCACTGAACAAGAATCCAGCCCCCTCCCTGAGTCAAAGGAAGAGGTGCTTACCACTTCATCAGCTACGAAGTCTATGAATCCCGGGAGGATCAGGAAGTCGCTGTGAAGGTAGAATGAGAAAGACTGGTGGGTGGGAGGGTGGGATGCCCAAAGGGATCGGGGTCCACCTGTCATCCTAGATGGGTGCAGGAGCAGAGAGGCTGGAAGCCGACTGTGCTGTGCCATCATCAGGAACCTTCCTCGACACCCCCCCCCATAATGTTCTGATGGTTTCAACCTCAAGAACTAGGGCCAAAAATGGCAGAAGGTGTGGAGGTCCCCCAGAGTTTGTGAAAGGACACAGAGGTTCTCTATATGGTCACACATGATATACAGAATGCATACCTTTGGAGAGCGCTTAATTGTTGTTTTTAATATTGTTTAAAATTTGCTTTCAAAGACAAGGTCTTGTGTAGCCCAGGTTGGCCTGGTTTTCTGCTATGTAGCCAAAGATAACACCAAGTTCACCCTCTTCTTCTAGTGATGTAATTACAGACATGAGCCACCATACCTGCCTTCCTTTGTCCCTTTTGGAACAGTACTTCACTATGTTGTCTAAAATGACCTTGAATGTATGATCCTCTTGCCTCAGCCTGCTAGGATTACAGGTATGTGTTGTCACACCTGGTTTGAGATGTCTTGACAGGTGTGGTGATGCATGCCATGCCTTTAATCCCAGCATTGGACACTCAGGAAATAGAAGTGAAGCTCTTGAGTTTGTACCCAGCCTAATCTACAGAGTAAGTTCCAGGCCAGCCAGTTTTACATGAAGAGACCCTGCTTTTTTTTTTTTTTTTCTTTTTTTTTTCTCTGTGTAACAGCTCTGGATGTCCTGAAATTAGGTCTGTAAACCAGGCTGATCTTGAACTCACAGAGCTCCACCTGCCTCTACCTCCCAAATGCTGGGATTAAAGGAATGCACCAACACCCAGCAAAAAAGGATTTCTCAGTACTGACAAAAGCAAACAATAACACAGAAAACAGAACCTACACTGGCTGTGGTAGCTCATTCCTATAATCCCAGCATTTAGGGAGGTAGAGGCAGAAGCATCATGGTTGAGGCTGACATAAGATCCTGTTTCAAAAAAAAAAAAAAAACTGAGAATCTGGGTTGATGTGTAACTTAGTGACAGAGTACTTGCCCATTATGTGCAAGGTCCTAGGCCTGATTCCCAGCACTGCAAGATAAAAGTGGGCCAGGAGTGGTGGGACAAGCCTTTAATCCCAGCACTGGGGAGGCAGAGGCAGGTGGATCTCTGAGAGTTCCAGGCCAGCCTGGTCTACAGAGTGAGTTCCAGGACAGGCTCCAACGCTACAGAGAAACCTTGCCTTGAAAAACAAAAACAAACAAACAAAAAACAGACTCTAAACATAAGTTTGCAATGCAACATGGCCCAAGCACATCCCAGCATATAGCACAAGCTAAACATTGCACCACGGGGTTGGGTCTGCTGAGTCACACAAGGTTCAAAGCAGCTGGAGGGACCCCAGAGAGCTGAGCTCAGGGCATGTTCTGACAGAGCAGGCACTGGGACAGGAACGACCAACACACATGGGAAAGGACAGCCAGAAGTCTACACAATTAGGACCAGTCGGAGCACAGGCCTAGGTGGTACTTTAGGGACACATTGCCACAGGCCAATGATGCTGCTATGGGCAGAGTCTTCTTGAAGTCACAGCAAACCAAGATAGACACTCCCAAGCAAATGCCGGACTCTTTAAAAACTCCTTGCCCAGTTTAAGCAAAGCAGGAGGCACTCCCGTCCAGGAAACGAAAGTCACAGGGCAGATAGGAGTACTGTGATTAATTTGCTGCCAGGCCTAGAAAGAAATGGAGTTCCCCTACAAGCTTCCCTAAAAGACCAGCCAAAATCCTATCAAAGATCTAGCCCCTCCATCATCATCCAAGACCACCAAAGCAGCAAAGGATTTTTATCCCACCTTGACCTCCCTTGGCAGCCCATTTCCCTCTGTGGCTCACTTAGGAGGCCAAAGAAGAAACACTGGAGTCTGGGACCTACGGGCATTTCCTAGATAAAATCATCCCTCACCTGTGGGTCAGGCAAAAGGGTACCCTTTTCAGGAGTGATGGGGAAAGTGCCTGCCAAAACGGGAATGCTTATGAGCCAAAGTAGAGATGACAGGTGACAGGCCACAGATACTATTGGCTCTCCAGCACCACTACTCTGCCCCAATCAAGGGCTCTGATGCTCCTTCCTGGCAGAGACATTGTCCTGCAGCCAGGAGGCACAGTTAGTGCCAGGCCTGCAGGGAGAACTGGCCTGGGGCCCACAGGAAAATGCTAACTAAGCTTGAGGCAGACAGGTAAGTGTCTTTCTCCAACATGCCACGTGGAGTGGGCTTGAGGGGTAGGCACAGAATCGTTCAACCTGTGGGCAAGGAGAAGCACAAGTGGGCTGGACTAGACACGGAAAGAAAGGGCCATTCTACTGCCCAAAGGAGCCCCTCCTGGGGGAGGGCGGTTTGTTATTCAACCAGCTGCCCTAGACGGGATCCTATGACCTCCCTGCTTTCACAGTGTGCCTTGGGGTAGGAAGGTACTTCTCGTCTTCCCGCAGGTCCCAAGGCCTCTCCAGGGTGGCCAGGATGCTCAGGAGAATAGCAAGGGGCAGGGTGGCCTCGGATCTAGCCAGTTATCAGCCAAGGTTCCCTGGGCAGTGATGTCGCTGTGCCACGTCCCTCTCTATTCTTGGTGCGAGCCTCCTTCCTTCCCTTGCCCAGCCCCCCACTGGCCCCAAGTCACTCTTATTGGGCGAGGGCATTAGGGCGTCAGCGAGCAAGGGACAGCCGTGCACGTGTGGGGCGGAGGCCAGGGACCGCCGGGCGGCAGTGCGCGCACCCAGGTGGGGCCAATCCCTTTGCTTACTTGTAGGTGAGGCCATCTGCGTTGGCGAAGAGCTGCTGCGCGGTGAGCCCATCCTCGGGCACGTAGCCGGTGCCGCCGCTGATCAGGTAGTCCGCCATGCTGCTGGGAGATACCGCGACCCGACATAAACACCCTCGCGGGCCGCCCCGCTGCCACTGCCTCCGCCGCCGCCGCCGCTGCTGACGCGCACCGAGGCCACGCTGCCGCCGTGGGCCGGGGGCGGGGGCTGCGGCTGCGGAGGGAGGCCTTGGGCGCCGCCCTCTTCTCCAGCCCCTCCTTCGGGGATCGCTGCCTCCGCCCCTCGTCGCACAAAGGCCCTGCCCGGCTCGCTCAACCACCGCGGCTGCACTTAAGCCCCGATCACCCGCAATGGCACCTCGACTTTGGCGACCAGGGCGGGGGCTGCGGGCAGGATGTAAGACCAGAGAAAGAGAGGACGGCAAACCAAGCGGAGACACGCCCCCTTCGCTGCTCTTCGACTTGTGCGCTAGAACCCCAGCCGTGAACCTCACCGGGTTCACCCCTAGTCTGGGCCCCTCAGGCCCATTAACTACCCTAGGGGTAACTCTAGCATGATTCTGCCCTTTCCCAATAGCCATTCTCTCAACCCTGAAAAAATCTTAGTGCCCTGAAATATCAGTAGTAACTGACAATTCCCCAGACACACAGATGGGTCCTGGACCACTCTCCTTGCTCTGACACCACGCAATTCCTAAGGAGCAATCATTTTTTAACAATGACACTCTTGACATTTGAGTGGCCTTGGAGTCCTCTGCAGTCTTCAACGTATTTTTGCTAAATTAGCACATATACTCCACAATCTATTCATTGACAATTACTGGGTCTCCTCACACATAGGACACATAGGAGCAAGCCCTTAAGGTCAGAAGGGGAAGGGCTCTATTCCTGGCCCCAGGTTACAAACACACACACACACACACACACACACACACACACACACACACAAGAGTGCACTCATCCTCAGCTCCTGCAAGGTCTAGAGGCCAGGTATGTTAGCATAGAGAAGAAAGTTTGTTTTGATTTGAGATAGTAATTAATATGGGGTGGGATGATGGGAAAGGCTCAAAGGTTTGGGGCCTTGGCATAAACAAATATACATACAAACAAGGACAGAGACAGGCAATTTACATCCTCCCCACCCCCAGGAGAACTTTGGCAGTCAGTCCTGGGTGGCCAACAAGGCCCAGACTTCAGTCTGAGAGACAATAAGATTAGGTAGCAAATGCAGTCACTTGGAGGAGGGTGGAAGTGGCCAGAACTGCCATTGTCACTCACAGGTCAATAGCACCCACCAGCTCTCCTGAAGTCCCCACAAGTTTGGGAAGAAAACTGGGTGGGAAGGAGACAAGACACTCTTCCCCTGCCTTAAGAGCTCCTTACTCCCCATCCCAGGAAGGCTGGGTTTGTTTACCTCTCAACAGTGTGTTGACAGCCAGGCCCAGAGAGCATTGGCTTCCAAGTCACCAGGCTCTCTAGGGTGCCCAATCTCCCCAATGATGCCCCCCCCCCCGGGGCCCTGCCAGGAAAACACGGGCTGTTCCATCCATGGGCAGAGGGAAAGGAAAGTCTCCCAGAGAGCTCAAACTATTACAGAAGATTTGCAGATGTTTTCTTGGCTCTTGGGAGGTGAGGTGTGGTATAACAGACCCCAATCTTCGCTCATTACCAGTGGAACCCAAAGGACAGGCCCTGGTGGCAGCTCTGCTGGCCGTTCTGTTGGCCCTGGGGCGTCAGAAAGGAGAAGCGACTAGTGTTCTTGGCAAAGCAGGTATTGGTATCTACTTGCCTGGGGTGCCCCGATTCTCCAGTGCTCAGAGGGAGCCAGCACTAGAACCTCTCGCTTGCTACCAGGAGAGCACAGTGACATCAGCCAGAGGATGCACCTTGGTCATTCTAAACTGCCCTTCCTGGATAAAAGTAATAGCCACCATGTCAGTCATAGGCTCTGAGCATGGCCTGCCCCAACGGTCTCTCTGGGTTTCTAAGAAACCTGCTGGGGGTCACTATTCCCCATGCATGAGTCAAGACTAGCTCTGATTCACGATTCAGCCAAGGCTGCAGCCCAGGAGAGCAGCTGGGTTCTACCATCTCAGGTAACTTTAATGTGACACCTGCCCCAGCATAGAACTTTGGGCCCCAGAAGAGGAGGCTGGCAGGCTAGGCAGTGGGGAGGGTCACCTTCCCAGTGATTATAGACCTCAGGGCCCCATGCTCCCTCCTGCTTTGACCTATGTCAGGGCCCTTCATTACTCTAAGCTGCCAGGCTCAAGGCTGGGTTAGGCTGTCCTTTTCTAGAGACTTAATCCATCCCCCTGGCTTCCCTCCTCCTCTTCCTGCAATTCCCCAGCTGCTTCCTCCGTGGGGAAGAGACACCAGGCAACCAGTGGGCCTCTTCAACGAAAGGAAGGGCAGCTGGTCCCCTGAGACTCCCCACCTCACAGTTTCAAGGGCAGGGGGCAGGCCCAAGGCAGCTGCTCAAGGGAATAGGGGAATAGTGTCCAGCAGGGCACTGAAGTTTGGGCAGGCAGCCCAGGACTCTATCTGATCTGAGACTGTTTAGAGGAACAAGATTTCAAAACATGTTTAGGGGAGAAAAGGTAATGACAACATTAGCATTGTTAAGCTGGGATAAGGGGACATGGATCACCCGAGTTCAAGCCAAAGAGCAGTAACACTGGACTCAAGCCCAGCACTCATCATAGAAACATTGCCTCTTCCTACAGCACCAGGTTGGTGGAGGTAGCTGGTGGTCCAGCCAGCAGGTTTTGAATCTTATATTGCCTGGCTAAGCCCTTTAGGTTTACATAGGCTCTACTGGTCCTAAGTAGGTGGAGGGGAGACAGGAGGGTGTGAGGTTGGTACTGGCCCCAAAGGATGCTCCTGGAGCCCAGATCTGACCTCTGAAATAACATTATACAATTCTAGCACGGATGCTCTGAAGCACACAAATGCCTTGGCCTGTTTCCTCTCAAACAGTGACCCCTCTCTATAACCTCAAACCCTCCCACCTAGATTTCTAGTCTAGAAAAATGGATGAAGCTTGCCTAAGCCTAAATCAATTCTAAAGAGCCAGCCTGCAATGGTAAGAGGGGCTGGGCTTGGTAGCTCCTAAAGCCATTACAAGTTCTTACATAAAGCTGCCAGACCCTGGGCAGTGCTACCTGGCTAATTCCCCAGACCACCCTCCCCCCAAAGCCCAGCTGCCAGGTCACCTCCCCAAGCTGCTGAGCACCAGCAGATGGGGTAGAGAAAGAAGTCCAAATCCCCTGGACCGGAAGGACAGTAGGATTGCATTTCAAACTGCGATACAATCCAGAGATTAGTCGCTGTCTCTTTTTTCAGCTAGTTCCCCTGATGCCCAGTTCACAGCCCCCACGCTTTCTCCAGCGACCCTCATTCATTGCCTGCCAGACCCCTGCATGGGGGTCCGGAGTCTTTTGAGGGAGCAAGCAACTGCAGCCTCATCGATGTCAGTGCCTGGTGGGGGAGAGCATGTTCCTTCACCTGGTCCTAGGCAGACACTCAATCCGGACACCCACACCTACTGAAGACAGTTCTAGGAAGAAAAGGAGGAAGCAAGGTTGGGCCGGGACTCCAACAAGCACTACTTGTACCGCAGAGGTCGGAGCCACTTGCACCAAGCGTCGCTGAGAGTGTAGTCTAAGTCGGATCATGAGACAAAATTTTAGGGAGCGACCTAACAACCTGCGCCCTCTCCCCTGCTCCCTGGAGTAACGCAGCACTGAACTGTATGCACAGTGCCCGCCTGCATCCTCCCCAAGCCAGAGTCGGGGGGTATGACAGTCTAACTGCATCTGGGGAAGTTAGAGGTGCAGGCGGTGGAGGGGACCTGCTCCTGGATTCTGCCGCAGCGCCACCCGGTCTCCCGGAGCTGCTGCGCCCTCCTTTGCCGCCCGCCCCGGATGCGCCCGCGCGCTTTGCCCTGGGCGTCACCTCTCGGACTCGTAGCCGGCCTGCAGCAGGCGGGCGCTGTACCGCTGCGCCGCGGTCTCATGTCCCGGGTGTTGCCGGGCTCCCGGCTCCGGAGCAGCGGCGGCTCCGCCTCCTTGCAGCGGCGGCGAGAGCAGCCGGGATTCCGGTGGGGGTGAGAGCGGCTCCTCCATGCCATGCGGAGGCCGCAGGTCTGGGCGGCGGGAGCCTCTCCGCGTGGAGGCTCCCGGGCCAGGTTGGGCAATAAGAGCCCCAGTCCGCCCAGGGAGGGGCGGGGCCAGATGCAAGAGGCGGGGCTGTATTTTGGGGGCGGGGCTAGGGCGGAGCTGGTTGGGGGGTCCTGGAATCCACTGGGCTCCGCCCTTGGCACCACATTCTGTCACTCCCATATTTGCTGCCACAGAGGCTCGGAGTAGATGAGCAGATGGCTAGGTGGAGTAGGGAGTGTGTTCTCCAAGGACCCGATTAAGGAGAGCTCCTCTGTACCCTGTCTCTTGGACCTTCTAGTTTCTTTTGCCTCATCTGAGGAAAAGGGGGCAAACCTTCTATGAATCATATTACGTGGCCTCTTGGGAGCACTTTCCATCACAGCCTGCAGTCCTAGACAAGAGAGGTGGGGGCACTCCATCAAAGCCGCCCCCACCACAAAAGAGATTTCTTTCTATCGCTACCGGAAGACAAACAGGTTACTGGCTCCCAAAGAAAAAGACTCTTATCTTGTCCAGCTTGGGATACCCCTTCCAAGGGAATAGGGCTGAGCACAGAAGGTTCTCAAATGTGCTCATCTGCTGCCTAGAAAACACTTTCTATTTCAACTCGGTTACTATTGTCAGCTTTCATAGTGCAACTCTCCAGGAAGGCAAGGAAAAAGAGTTATTGCCTTTAGGCAATTTGTTTGAGGAGGCCTGGTAGATAGAAAACAAACAGCTGACAGTTCTTACACTGAATACTTTTTCAAACATCTGACATCTCAGAACAAATGGTATACACTGGGTGATTGCTGGTACTAACTTGCTCCTCATGGCTTGCTCGGCCTGCTTTCTTACAGAACCAGGACCACCAGCCCAGCGGTGGCACCGCCCACAATGGACTGGGTCTTGACCCACCAATCACTAATTGAGAAATGTCCTACAGCCTGATCTTAGAGAGGCACTTCTTCAAATGAGGAGCTGTAGTTCTAATAAGTCTTAATAATAAAAACCTGGAGTCAGATACGGGGGTAGACACCATTAGGACAGAGAAGGAAAGGAGCCAGCCACAAGGGACGGCTTATCTTTACTGAATCCTCAGACCAAAGGGGCAATCCTGTCCCTAAGAGCTCCTGTGTCCTCTCGCCTTATATTCCTCTCTCTGCCCAGCCATATCGCTCCTGTCTCCACCTCCCAAGAGCTGGGATTAAAGCGTGTGACTCCCAAATACTGAGATTAAAGCTGTGAGCCACCACTGCCTGGAGTTTACTGCTAACTAGTGTGACTAGCTCCGAACTCTGATCTTCAGGCAAGCTTTATTTGTTAGATCACAAACAAAATATCTCAAGGAGCAAGTTAGTAAACAGCACTCTTCCATGGCCTCTACATCAGCTCTTGCCTCTAGGTTCCCGCCCTGTTTAAGTGCCTGTCCTGACCTCCTTCAGTGATGGATTAGATGGGAAAGTGGAAGCCGAATACTCTTTCCTCCCCAACTTGCTATTGGTCATGGCGTTTCATCACAGCAATAGCAATCCTAACCAGGACAGCCTCTAATCCCAACACTACCCAGCCCACGAATACAAATTTAACCTAGAATCTGCATATTAGAACAGTGTGCAGGCATTTATTATGCATGCAGTGTTCTGATTTAATGTATCCCTGCAGGCCAGAAGAGGGCACCAGATCTCATTACAGATGGTTGTTCTTAACCACTGAGCCATCTCTCTAGCACTGTCGTTGTTGTTTTTGAGACAGGGTCTCTTGTATCCTAGGCTTGCAGTAAAGGATGCTAGGTAGTTAAGGATGACCCTGAACTTCTGATCCTCCTGTCTCCTGAGAGCTGAGGATGCAGGTCTACACATCCTGTTTGGGTTTTGTGGTATAGGGATCAAAACCCAGGGTGCTGAGCATGCTAAGCAAGCACTGTACCCACTGAGCTAGTCACCTCTTAAACAACAACTGCTTCCTTTTCTCTCCCCCCTTTTTACATTTGTTTAGTGTGTGTTTGTGTGTGTGTGTATGTATGTGTATGTGTTCATGCATGTTCATACCATAACACATGTGGAGGTCAGAGAACTGCTTTGGGCAGCTGGTTCTCTCCTTTTCACCATGTAGGCTCTGGGACTAAACTCAAGTCATCAGGCTTAGCAGCAAATGTTTTATCTGATGAACCATCTTGCTGTTCCAATTCTTCTCTACACGTGCACTCACACACAGGAGCACACGCGCACGTGCACACACACACACACACACACACACACACACACACACACAATCAGAAGGTGGTTTCCCTCAGCCAGATGTGGTGACTTGTCTTAGTTCTACTGCTATAAAGAGGCACCTTCCCCAAAGCAACTCATATAACATAAAGCATTTCACTGGGAGGCCCTGATTACAGTTAGACAGTTAGCCCATGATGATAGTGGCAGGAAACAGACAGTCATGGTGCTGGAACCACATAGAAAGAAACCCTATCACAAAAATAAATTAATTAATAAAAATAAAATAAAAACAATACCATTATGGAAGACTAGAAGATGGCTCAGCAGTTAAGAGCACTTGTTGCTCTTGTAGAGGACCTGGGTTTGGTTCCCATACCAACATGGCGGATCACAACCATCTGTAACCTTCTTCTGAGCTCTACAGGTACAAACATGGTGTGCATACATGCTTGCAGGCAAATGCTCAAACATATAAAATAAATCTAACAACACCATTTAAAAAGAAAGCGATTTCCAGATGGTGATGGCCCACGCTTTTAGTCCCAGCACTCGGGAGGCAGAGGCAGATGCATCTCTGTTCAAGGCCAGCCTGGTCTACAGGATAAGCTACAAAGCTACAGAGAATCCCTGTATCAAAAAAAAAAAAAAAAAAAAAAGGAAAGAAAGATGGAAAAGAGGCAACATACAGGTTTCTGAATGTAAAGAAGAAAGGCAATGCAAGAAAGGCTGAACCAGAACCTGCAGTTATGTGGGCGTTTGTGCTTCTTGCTACATCAACACCCGCATCACTGGGTATAAAAGTGCATGTTGGGTTTGGAAGAAGGATGGGAAGGGTAGATTCTAGTCATCAAGAGATGTCCCCTTACTCCACCCCCCCCCGCAGCTTGCTGAGAGGAGCCTTAATTTCCCCCATCTTTAAGAAAGGGGTTAATTCTGTCTCATGAAGTTGCTTTGTGATGAATGATGGAACATGTGTAAAGTTTCTGGTTGTAGAGTAAGTTCTAAATAAACCCAGGCAAAGACTATTGTAAAGTAAAAAGGCTGGGTTCAATTCTCCACCCCTGACCCACAAGAAACACAATGTATTAGCATTTCTCTTACATATTCATTGAACTTAGTATACTAAGTACCTCACATGTGCCAGACAGGCTGGGAACACTACAGAGATGATGGTTTTTTAACTGGGCAGCCATGGCCCTTCAAGTCTAGAGGACAGAGAAGAAGCTAGCAATCAGAAGGAACTGTTAAGACAGGCTCTGACTGCAAGGGCATGGCCAGCTGTGTAGAAAGATTCTCTGAGAAAAAAATAAGTTGGGACCTTTCCTTGAAGTCGACAGAATATAAGGGGAAAAAAATGAATGAATGAATGACACATACATGTGCACAATGATTGGTCAGGAGTAGTGACTAAGTACTCACCAAGGACTGTTTCTGTCTTATCTCGAGCCTGCAGGCTACAAATGTGATTTGCTATCAAACTATTCATTAAAATAATCACATCTGGTGGCTTAGCCTGGGGGCCTCAGGATTTCATAGGAAAGAGTTTCACAGTCATGCCTAGACCAGCGGTTCTCTGTGGGATACTTGACAATGTCTGGCAACACCACCCCCTTCCTTTTGAGACAGGATGCCAGGTAGCCTAGACTGAAGACTTCAAACTCCCTATGCAGCTAAGGATGAGTCTGCAATTCTGGTGCTCCTGCCTCCACCTCTCAAATGCTGGGGGGTACAGGCATGCACCACTATCTATAGCTAGTGTGGTAACTACACCTGAACTCAGGCCTCCTTCATGCATCCTAGACAAGGCCCTCTACCAGCCGTACTAGTTCTGTACCTACAGATGTTTTTGATGGTGATGATCAAGGAGGAAGGGGCATGTTTTTGTCATCTAGTGAGCAAAGGCCACAAGTGTCCAGAACTACACAGGGTAACTACCACAGCAAAGAACTAGCAATCTGAGGTTTACTGTCTGGAAATCCTGATCATATTCAACCAGGCATGGTGGTACATGCCTATAATTTCACCAGTTGTGAGGTGGAGGCAGGGAGATCGGAGTCCAAGGCCAATCTTAGCTACACAAGGAGTTCAAGACCAGCCTGGGCTACATGAGACGCTGTACCACCCCCCACCCCCACACACAAACATAAGAAGATGAAAAGGAGGAAGGAGAGAAGAGAAGGAGGAGGAGAGTCTAATAAAGCAATAGTGCCCAGTATGTTTCCCTAGGGTCTCATGAGAGCTTGCTAGCCCACACTCTAACACTGGGCTTTCTTCTTAACACCTACCTGTCACTCATCAGATGTGCTAGGTTCATGCCAAGCTAAAAGCTTCTTTGTCTTTCCTCGTTGCTTTAACCTTAACATCCCCCCTTTAAAAAAACAAAACAACAACAACAACAACAAAAAAAAACAGAAACAGAAACAAACAACAACAAAACCTTTCTTTTTGTTCATTCTTTGTGTCTTTCACATCATGCATCTTGATCCCATTCATTTCACCGTCTCTTCATTACCTGCCCTCTCCCCTTGCAACCTCCCCCTCCCAATAAAATAAAATAAGAGAAAAAAGAAGGAAAAAAAAATCAATCTTGTCGTGGAAGCTGTAGTATATGACACTGTGGGCCACGCAGTGAACGCTTTCATCCATGTATCTTTACTTGCA